>CATOUR010000317.1:0-99762 GCA_951848785.1 Callosobruchus maculatus
CTAACCTAACCTAACCTAACCTAACCTAACCTAACCTAACCTAACCTAACCTAACCTAACCTAACCTAACCTAACCTAACCTAACCTAACCTAACCTAACCTAACCTAACCTAACCTAACCTAACCTAACCTAACCTAACCTAACCTAACCTAACCTAACCTAACCTAACCTAACCTAACCTAACCTAACCTAACCTAACCTAACCTAACCTAACCTAACCTAACCTAACCTAACCTAACCTAACCTAACCTAACCTAACCTAACCTAACCTAACCTAACCTAACCTAACCTAACCTAACCTAACCTAACCTAACCTAACCTAACCTAACCTAACCTAACCTAACCTAACCTAACCTAACCTAACCTAACCTAACCTAACCTAACCTAACCTAACCTAACCTAACCTAACCTAACCTAACCTAACCTAACCTAACCTAACCTAACCTAACCTAACCTAACCTAACCTAACCTAACCTAACCTAACCTAACCTAACCTAACCTAACCTAACCTAACCTAACCTAACCTAACCTAACCTAACCTAACCTAACCTAACCTAACCTAACCTAACCTAACCTAACCTAACCTAACCTAACCTAACCTAACCTAACCTAACCTAACCTAACCTAACCTAACCTAACCTAACCTAACCTAACCTAACCTAACCTAACCTAACCTAACCTAACCTAACCTAACCTAACCTAACCTAACCTAACCTAACCTAACCTAACCTAACCTAACCTAACCTAACCTAACCTAACCTAACCTAACCTAACCTAACCTAACCTAACCTAACCTAACCTAACCTAACCTAACCTAACCTAACCTAACCTAACCTAACCTAACCTAACCTAACCTAACCTAACCTAACCTAACCTAACCTAACCTAACCTAACCTAACCTAACCTAACCTAACCTAACCTAACCTAACCTAACCTAACCTAACCTAACCTAACCTAACCTAACCTAACCTAACCTAACCTAACCTAACCTAACCTAACCTAACCTAACCTAACCTAACCTAACCTAACCTAACCTAACCTAACCTAACCTAACCTAACCTAACCTAACCTAACCTAACCTAACCTAACCTAACCTAACCTAACCTAACCTAACCTAACCTAACCTAACCTAACCTAACCTAACCTAACCTAACCTAACCTAACCTAACCTAACCTAACCTAACCTAACCTAACCTAACCTAACCTAACCTAACCTAACCTAACCTAACCTAACCTAACCTAACCTAACCTAACCTAACCTAACCTAACCTAACCTAACCTAACCTAACCTAACCTAACCTAACCTAACCTAACCTAACCTAACCTAACCTAACCTAACCTAACCTAACCTAACCTAACCTAACCTAACCTAACCTAACCTAACCTAACCTAACCTAACCTAACCTAACCTAACCTAACCTAACCTAACCTAACCTAACCTAACCTAACCTAACCTAACCTAACCTAACCTAACCTAACCTAACCTAACCTAACCTAACCTAACCTAACCTAACCTAACCTAACCTAACCTAACCTAACCTAACCTAACCTAACCTAACCTAACCTAACCTAACCTAACCTAACCTAACCTAACCTAACCTAACCTAACCTAACCTAACCTAACCTAACCTAACCTAACCTAACCTAACCTAACCTAACCTAACCTAACCTAACCTAACCTAACCTAACCTAACCTAACCTAACCTAACCTAACCTAACCTAACCTAACCTAACCTAACCTAACCAACCTAACCTAACCTAACCAACCTAACCAACCTAACCTAACCTAACCTAACCTAACCTAACCTAACCTAACCTAACCTAACATAACCTTACCGACTTGCCCTGACTTAACTTGCCCTGACTTGACTTGCCCTGACTTGACTTGCCCGGACTTGACTTGCCCGGACTTGACTTGCCCGGACTTGACTTGCCCGGACTTTACTTGCCCTGACTTGACTTGCCCGGACTTGACTTGCCCGGACTTTACTTGGCCGGACTTGACTTGCCCGGACTTTACTTGCCCGGACTTGACTTGCCCTGACTTGAATTGCCGTAACTTGACCTGCCTCGACATTTTGACATTTGGCATTTAACACAACCTAACGTTTTGACATTGACTTAACTTGACCTAACGTTTTGAAATTTTATGTTTTGAAATTTTGACAATTTGCAATTTAACCTAACCTAACGTTTTGACATTTGACAAATGGTTTGACATTTGACATATGGATTTGCCATTTTAACATTTCCACATTTGGACATTTTGACATTTCTGGTGGCCCGACCTTTACCCTGACTCTTGCCGTAACTGGTGCCCTGACTAGAATAAGAATTGAATAAGGATTGAATAAGAATGGAATAAGAATGGAATAGGAATAGAGTAGAATAAGAATAGAATCAATAACCTAACCTAAGCTGCCCTGACCCGTGCCCTGACTTGTGCCCTGACTTCCCCTGGCCTACCTAACTTAACCTGCCGTGACCCACAAAACTGTTGAAGATATCTAATACAATTATTGGCAACATCTATATTGGCAACACTGCATGTACATGTTCTATGATCAGACAATGGCAAGTCTGTCATCTGTATAAAATATGTCACTTGATGTAATAATGGCGATGTACTAAAAGTGTAACTGCATTCTGCATTATCTGCAACAATATACAAGTGAAGAAAGAACGAGTCCTATTTATTATCCTCATCAAAAACCTACTTAATCTAACACATGCCCTGACTTGCAAAGACTAGCACACTGTCACGAAAACCGCAACTGTTTATCTTCAAAAATTACCGATATACCCCGTAAGTGCCCAAAATGTGACAGCCCGTACATAATACGTCGTCAGTTACCTGTCGAAATTTAATTCAGTTTTTTTTATACCGACTGCGACATTGGCGAAACAGAATTTTTACCGTATTTGGTTTTTCTCTAACGCCTGTAGTTTTGGCTATGTTTTGTATACGGACAGACGGACGAACGGACAAAGGCTTTGTACAAGTGTTCTTCAGGCAGTCAGAGCCAAAACGCTGTTTCAGGAATATTACAAGTCAGATCGATACCCAAATTCCATCACAATCCGTGCAGCGGTAACTGAGATTACAGGGGCTTCCTCGCCCCTCCCCAACTATATGTATTTATCCCGAGTCAACAAGAAGTCGCAATTTTCTTTAGTTAACAGCTGAAATGGTAAACTGGTACTTCACAAACAAGTCTAAACAACTTTACACATACGTTAGAAAAAGTGATTAACACTTCACATTTGTTTTAAATATCGGTACTTCGAAAACCCAAAAGTCATGGCTAAAACGTTTGCGTTTTAGAAAAAACATTTTTCACTGAATCGCAACTAGAGGCCATATTATGACTACGTGATACTTTATAAAGATGGTCTTTTTGTAAACTCCGTTGGAGAAATCTTATTTTAATAAAAATTTAAAGTTTACAAAAAAGAGGGATTATGGCAGCAAAAGTACTGATTGATATCGGATATTCTTAAAATATCAGTCGAAGCCGATACAAGACGTTAAACGCGCTACTGGGTAATTGTAAAAGAGATATTCGTACTCACCAAATCACTGTATAACACAACACTACCAACAACACCAAACAACTCAAAAACTCCCGTAAAACCAGATCCGGAGCTTGTCGTTTGAGATTCTGCGATCGACTGGTTTGAGAATAAAGAAAACTTAATATTTATAGGGAACTCCGACTACTAATAATCATTATACCTCTGGGGATTAGAGGGCTTACCTTAGGATCAGGTATCCTTGAAGGCTATAGAAATGCTTATGCAGGTAAGGACCGGGACTACCTTCTTACTGGATTCTGAGAATAAACAGACAAGGATTTTGATAATAGTTTTGTGCATTTTTCTTATCTAAAAAAATTGAACCTTACAACGCCTCATAATAACGTAAAAATTAATGTGTATAAATTTGAAATGTACTCGTTTTAAATACAAAACAAAACGAATACGACTGCCAGTTTATTTGAGTCTCTATGATTACAGAAATCGGTTATTCAACCTTTGTAACTTGTCTTTAACTTAAATTTACTAAAACTACTTAAATTCAAAAAATGGAACCTATGTATGTTGATCATTATTGTTATTACAGAGGTACAGCAATATCCGTGATCTTGGTGTTCCGCTACCTTTTCCATTACTTTGTACATGGAAATGTTTGTGGTTGTTATGTGATAGGCCTCTTGATGTACATACTCTCAAGGAGCCCTCAGCACACAGTTGTGTGCTCACTGCTCAGCCATCTTAACCTGCTGAGATAGGCAGTGGGCTCAGCGTTCATCCAGAATAGACTCTCGCATTGATAGGCAGCTAGACAAACCCAAAGCAGTCATATTAGAAAAGCTTGTGCTAAACAAAGTACACTGTAACTGTTTCTGGTAAGATTATAGTTAACTTCATGGTACCAGACTAATATTTCAAATTTCAAGTTTCATTGATGTGGCGGCATTTGCATCAAACTCGAGCCACACGAACAAACTAGCTTAAAATCAGTTTGCACGCATAGAACAAGTGGGCTGCAAAGCAAAAGCGTTCCTTTAATAACATCTTCCGAGGCCTCATAACAGGCTTCGTAGCGAAAATCTGCACCTAAAGAAATAAGCTGATGAATATGAACACTGTACAATTCAAAAAAGTCCATACACATTGTTTTTCTAAGCGTCGTAAAATGCCGATTTAAAATTATGCGAATCATTTGATCCCGGAAAATCACAATTCAAATAGAAATATTCCATTTCACATAATATGTAGGTATTGCACCGAAGCCTTACAAGTAAGCACAATGAAAAATACAGGTATTTTACTTAACGATCAAATAGACATTAACAAGTGCCTTTTACTCAATTTACATATGGTTTTTCCGAGATCAAACGGCCGCACACCTCTGTTACTAAAAGAGCCAATTATGTAAATTTTTTGTACCCCCTTCAATGCAGCCAGTCTGTATAGATATAAATATTCTTTATTTGAAAAAATGTATTGTACACGGCATTACGGGAACATGTTACAGCATTCAGAGCATTTAAACATACAGTGGTTATAAATTTTACATTTAATTTTTGTCTAATTTTGCCCACTACAACAGATTTTCGATTTTAAATGAACACCTACCAAACAACTAACTATTACCCAAAATCATTGGGTTGCCGAAATAGGCGAAAAATTATTAAGCTTTATTAACTTTATTTTGTACGGCTCCCGGTTTAGATGGTTTCACCTACAAAATGATAAATAATTTAGCAACTATGCCGAAATTATTCTTATCAATATGTAGTGGTGGATAAGTGGTGAATGCATAATGGATTAAAAAATGTCATCTTGGCCTGACTCGTGCCCTGACTGATGCCCTGACTCATGCCCTGACTTGTGCCCTGACTCGTGCCCTGACTGGTGCCCTGACTCGTGCCAAAACTTGTGCCCTGACTTGTGCCCTGACTCGTGCCCTGACTGGTGCCCTGACTCGTGCCCTGACTTGTGCCCTGACTCATGCCCTGACTGGTGCCCTGACTCGTGCCCTGACTGGTGCCCTGACTGATGCCCTGACTCGTGCCCTGACTGGTGCCCTGACTGGTGCCCTGACTAGTGCCCTGATTTGTGCCCTGACTCGTGCCCTGACTTGTGCCATCGATTATCATACCAGTTAACTGCAAAGTCTCACATATTAACAACTATCATAGAACATCAGTAAATTACCTTGCTAGAGTTTATAGCAATCATTACTTCGTTATTATGTGCACTGAAAAGGATAAAAAATGACATTGAACATTCAAACAACTCGCATTTTGACAAAATAGAACGATTTATTGAGATCAGGAGAAATTGCAATTTGTTATAGTATTTAGTCATTCAAAAACGTAAACTTTTGGTAGTATTTAGAAGACAGGAATAACATATCAAAATGCCGATTTAAAATTATGCGAACCATTTGATCGCGGAAAACCACAATTCAAATAGAAATATTCCATTTTACATAATATGTAGGTATTGCATCGAAGCCTTACAAGTAAACACATTGAAAAATACAGGTAATTTACCTAACGATCAAATAGACATTAACAAGTCCCCTTTACTCAATTTACGTATGGTTTTTCCGAGATCAAACGGCCGCACACCTTTGTTACTAAAAAAGCCAATTATGTAAATTTTTTGTACCCCCTTCAATGCAGCCCGTCTGCATAGATATAAATATTATTTATTTGAAAAAGGTATTGTACACGGGAACATGTCACAGCATTCACAGCATTTAAACATACAGTGGTCATAAATTTTACATTTAATTTTTGTCTAATTTTGCCCACTACAACAGATTTTCGATTTTAAACGAACACCTACCAAACAACTAACTATTACCCAAAATCATTGGGTTGCCGAAATAGGCGAAAAATTATTAAGCTTTATTAACTTTATTATGTACGGCTCCCGGTTTCGACGGTTTCACCTACAAAATGATAAATAATTTAGCAACTATGCTGAAACTGTTCTTATCAGTATGTGGTGGTGGATAAGTGGTGAATGCGTAATGGATTAAAAAATGTCATCTTGGCATGACTTGTGCCCTGACTGGTGCCCTGACGGGTGCCCTGACTCATGCCCTGACTGGCGCCCTGACTTGTGCCCTGACTGGTGCCCTGACGGGTGCCCTGACTCCTGCCCTGACTGGTGCCCTGACTTGTGCCCTGACTGGTGCCCTGACGGGTGCCCTGACTCATGCCCTGACTGGTGCCCTGACTTGTGCCATGACTGGTGCCCTGACTTGTGCCATGACTGGTGCCCTGACCCGTGCCCTGACTTGTGCCCTGACTGGTGCCCTGACTCGTGCCCTGACTTGTGCCCGACTGGCGCCTTGACATTTCATATCTGACCTAACCTGATGTGACATTTGACATTTAACCTAACCTAACGTTTTGACATTTGACATCTGTATTTGACATTTGTGCATTTTTGAATTTTTCTTATTTCTTATCAAAAAATAAGTTGAACCTTACAACTTTTGTGCTTACAACGACTTTACGCCTTATAACAACGTAAAAATGAGATTTATATAAATTTGATATGTACTCGTTTTAACCCTTAACCGGTAACGTGCACATTTGGGGTATAGCTGGTAACGTGCAGTCTGTGAGACTCTTTGAAGCTTAAAAAATCAAACTCTCCTAATTATTTTTTGGAAAAAATGCATGAAGATTTGTTGGCTATATATCCTTTAATAATAATTTTGTATAAAGTAGCAGAACATGTGATGTAAAGAAAAAAAATTGATAATTATTAACTAGAACACAAATTAGCAGCACAAATTTTTAGGACAAAGATAATACAAAAAAACTTTGACCACACTCAAATCTATATAGTTTGTGATGGATAATAAGTAAAGCAATACACCGATAAAAATATTTTGGTAAAAAATGACGGACCTGCCATGACTACCAGTTGAGAAAAATTATAACGTAAACCGTAACGTTCCGTCTCGCAGACTGAACTGAACTAAGAACTAAGCACATCTGGAGTGTTGTTTACGCAAACTTATTGATAAACGGGATATAAAAGGGATACCAATAGCAGATAGATTAGATGAGGTCATTTACTAGAAATCCAGTAAGGTTTTGTCGGAGGGTCGAATTTAAGATTGCTTGCAGTCTCACAGACGGCACGTTACCAGTTAAGGGTTAAATACAAAACCAAACGAATACTGCCATTTTGTTTGAGTCTCTATCTGATTACAGAAATGGGTTTAACATTTAAGTTGTTTCTAACTTAAATTTACTAGAACTACTTAAATATGCTGGGTTATCTACCTAAGAGTAGAGTTGCACCTTGTATTAAAAAGGTGAATAAAGAAGAGTGTGGAATGGAATGAGAATTGAACCTTGAACCAGACATGGCATGATTAATTTACTTTCCAACCAGAACGCTTACTATATAGTTGCAGTTAGAAGCCAAGATTTATGTCCAAATAGCAATAAACGGATGTCAAAATAATAAGCATTTATTGAATAAATACAAATTTTTATAGGTATGAATGTTCAGGTTTACAGCTCTTGTCCCGAACTGCTTCAAGAACTGTTTATAGCATTGTTTAAAGTTGTAGCGCCATATACCTTAGGTATTTTCCTTAAGGATCCTGCTGACGTTTTAGCCTGAAAAATAAATTATTTTATTACGATTAATATAGGTAATTTCTAAAACTCATACTGGAATGGTATAGTCCGTCATGTTTTCCTGGTCTTTTAATAAAATCCGTTTTAATATAACCTTTGTTAAGGTTCCGGGTTCTGGCAACCTATAATGTACCCTTTATCAAAGTACAGAATTTGACAAAAGGTGTATTGTGAATAAGTGACATTTGTCGCTGTTACATGACACAACTCTCTATAAATAATATGATTATGGTAGATCTAAGGAAGTGTATGATACTTTAATTGGTGACAAAACATAGAAAATATGTTTCATTTGAACCTGAATCTAAATGCCAATCTACTCAATCGGTATTTCCAACTGTTCCCAATCCAGTGAAAGTGCAGAATTCTCAAGGTGCCTGGAAAAAATGACAGCTGTTTTTTTTCCTTTGGAGCATCAACAGCCAGTGATGGCTCAATAATACATCAGAGTTTGTTTGCCTCAAGTAGGGAAAGGAGTGCTACAACATGCACAATGCAACATTGTTTTGCATCATATCATGACAATGCTTCATCCAATACAGCACAAGACAGACATTAATACATTATGTGATTATGTCTGAAAATAATACTGCTTCTCATACGATTATAGCTGTCATGGATTTTTATTTTACCTATTCAGGTTCTGCCGCCTGCTCTCACATGCTTCACATGGCTGCTATACGCTATACATGAAAAATCTGATGCTCTCTATTTCCGTCAATCGACCTATGATGCGCTGATGATCGCTAATAAGCCTGAAACAGCTGTCTTCGTACTGGTGGCAAAGTGATACAATAATGACATTGTTTAATCAAAATTTTGTTTCAGTTAGCTACTGGGTCAACAAAATCCACAGAACCTTTTATCATAATAATGTTGTGATTGGTTCTCTTCAACAGAAGACTTGAAAAATAATATCAATGGATTTGTACGTAAAACATAACATTACATTACATTAACAACATTAATTCAAGCAGAATTTTATCTGTTTGGGGTTGATTACATGAACAAATGTATATGTATATTGATGTATTCTTTTGCAATTTTCATTTAAACTGCTTTGTGCCCAAAAACTTATTTTTATACCTATTGGCCTGAAATCAAGATTTTAACAATACCTATTGTGAATCAGGACTGTAATTTGAGCTGTATACTCTGATGGAAGGGTTATGCCTACCAACTATAAGCTGTATGTATTTAATATATCTACCAAATAATTTTGTCCTTCATGTTCTACCTATAATTTTTGTAATGACAAGAACATTTATACAGGCTGATATTTCATCAATTTGTAAAACAATGTACTTCTCCGAGAATAATAAACCGTCTGCAACAGTTTTAATGTAAGGCATATTTTCTGTCAGGTGCAATTTTTAAAGAACTGCAAAGTTTTGAGGAATATTTAGGATGGTGGCAAAATTGCCAACTTATTCTCTCTCACAAAATTGTAAACTTTCTTTGGCTGGACATAGGATTTAACATTAAATCAACAGAAAACCTATTTGAGAATAGTGTGCCAAAATATTTTCTATTTGAGATCAACAGGATATTCTTAATGACAGTGGTAAAATCTGGAAAGGAATGTCTATATTCATTGATACTAATAGTACCTACATCTGATGTCTGGTTCATCGTAGTCAAACATTACAAAATAAAAATAAACGCAACCTGTTTCCTGCTGCCACTTCCACTTAAATGAAGACTCAATTTACTTTGTAAATTTGCACTTAAGCTAGAAAAATTCACTATTAGGTCACTTTGAAGTCATTCTTGCTGGTCTTGATTCCCCTTCACTATCAAATCTTTTCGTAGGTGTGCCCAGATGTGTTCTATTAGAACTGTATCTTTCTGTGATATTTAGGAGATCCAGAAAACATTGTAGGTACCACATTGTGCTTTAAAATAGGTCTTATCCTTGGAAATGTTTGTAAATTATTGTTTTTATTCTTATGGATATAACCAGCCCTTACGAGGAATACCTTTCACCCACTTATGTTTGAAATGCTCGTCTTGAGGAAAATTGAACACCCTAATATGTCCTTTATTGGAAGCACAATTGCTAGTGCAACCTGGTACTACACACTTTTAGGCCTAGTGAGTAGAGTCGGCCATGGCCACGGTTAAACTCTCAACAATATCTCAGATTGTGATGAAAAAAAAAACAGATGAAGATATATTGAAAAATCAAGAAAAATGCGAAGATACACTGATAAAATAAAAAATTAATATAAATAAACTAAACTAAGTGATAGAATGCTAGCCAAAAATTTTCTTCTACATTAATCTTATGTCATATCTCATTTGTTTTACAAATATTAAGTACCTATGTGTTTTTATAGCTGTTAAGCTGTTATGTACTGCTACACCACCTATAATAGTCTGACAAATAGTCGGAAGAGAATTAGTGTTTAACTTGGCGAAAATAAATACGGTTTATAGTAGTTCGGAAAGAAATTATGAACATTACTTGTGCAGTGCAGTTTCGAACATCTAAAGAGTCAAGTAGGTTGACTAATTACCTCTTATTTCTCATAAATTGATATTATCATTATAAAACAATTACGGTGATTGATAAAGAGTCCTTACTCAGGACAAAAAATTTTGCAATGGGGACATTTCCAAACATCCAGATAGTGTCAAGTAGGTTGGCTCAGTGATTATCATCCTTGGGTATAAAATAATTAGATACTTACAGTTATAGGGGAGAAAAATATTCACGCATACTTTTGCTGTGTATAGATCATATCAAACATCCAAATAGTGTCAGGTTAACTCGATTTTATTTATGAATATCCATAGTTACGATTATTTTGAGCATCTACAGTGTTCCATTCACGCACTGTTGACACACCCTGTACAGCCCGCTTTGGATATGGGAACGACAGGTAAAACAAAAATAAATATCAGAGGAGGATTAATGACTTATGATTGAGTAGTAATATACAACGGTTCCCAAAACATGTGAGTAGGTATGAACAACATAATAATAATAATTATGATCATGATCATCAGTTGGCGTACAATCATTTGAAGGTGGCGAAGTTTTGATGGCGGCCGTCGTGTTGATGTTGTATCGCTGCGGCGGACGTCGTGAGGGGAGGGATCGCGGTCTGCCAGACCGCCGGCGGGGATGTCTTGGCGTTGGTGGCCAGCTGGTTCATGCTGGGCGACGGGTCTTTGCTGGGCTTGCTCACCAGCAGGTTGTCCAGGTCTATGTTGATGTTGCCCCACGTGCCGCCCACCGATTTCTGCTCTCGTTTCTGCTGCTGCTGCTGCTGCTGGTGGTCCGTGAATACGACGTTGTTGTTCGTGGTGGAAGACGACAGTGACGGCGACGGTTGTAACAGATTGCTGGCACCACCTAAACAGATTTTCAAAATTGTCGCTTACTCAAAAATCATAAACGCCATCTAAAACCGAGCAAGACAAATAGATAGTGGAAAGTCCTCCGAACCGGAAGCATACAAGCATGCGCGTGAAAGCTGACCGTTAAAACTGGGACGTATGAATGCATGTATAGTATTTTTGGTAGATAATACCGTCATTAGCCCTCCCTAGTTCCGTATTACTTTGGCGATTTATTGCCACGACAACAGAACAGGTGCTAAGTATGTTTAGATGTAGAAAACACTCGCAAGCATGTATCCTTTAAAAAAATACTGATAATAAGGTAACTTGTCAGGGGGCTTACATGCTCTACATCAGGCAGAAGTTGTCTACTAATAAAAATGCTACTAAAATATTTTTCTTATCGAATGCACTCGGAGTTCGTCAAAATTAGCTAAGCAGAATAGAACAGACTGTGGAAAGCTTTCGGACAAAAGAAAATATACTGACCATCATTATTGGTTATATGTCGTTTAACATGAATCCCCACAGAAATAAGGAACAGGAAGAAGAGTAAATCTTATATTATGTATGCACGCTTTTTTCTACAGAAAAGGATTAATTTTCAATAGGTATAACATTGGGAACTACACGATAAAACTTTATATGCATTGTATAAAATTATACAAGTTGCACGTAGCTTGATTTAGGTGTGAAAACGTGGTGTTACACCAATTCGTGTGAAAACTCTTGTCTCGATAGAAGACTATTGTTTGGATTTATAGGCTAGACGTTGCCGGAAGCCTAGTATAGCGCAGTTGCATGATTGATGGTATGGTGAATGTCTGCTGACGTTTTCAAAGTAACAATACCGTTCATATTACATACCTACCTAAAGCCAGATAATTATTCATTTCAAAATAAATGTGATTTGATTGATTGGCAAGTAGAGCGTCATAGATCAGAGATATCACCACAGTATAATTGCCAAAAAGCCACAAACCACTATGAATCGCTTCATTAGCTTAAGCACTTGTTACTCGGCTACAACCCCAAGATTGAACCTTGGTCATTAATTATTCAACCAAGACCACCCGCCCTCTCATTCTCTCTATTTGTTTCTCTCTATACATATACCCGGTGTCCTAGAATTTCCTTAACACGTGATATTCCCCCGACAAAAAACTTTCAAATGAAAACTGAGTGGTATTTTTAAAAGTCGTACAGGCTCTATCGTAGTATGTTTTCAAAATATTTTTTATAATTAAACCCTCAAAAGTCACCCCCAACTTTTTTCCAATTACCACCCCATAAGTTTTCCTACATAAATGTTATAATTTTTTTTAAATCTTGTACTTTTGATTTTATACACAAACCTATTTTTTCGTAGTCTTAAGATAAACAGAAATAAAAAGAAATATATTTTTTTGTTTTATCTATGTATTGCAAAAATGTAAGGCGTCAAACAAATTCTAATTTTATTAATTGTAATGCTTATGATTTTACGATAAAATTAAGTTCGCGTATAATATCGGAGGTACCACAATATTTTAAATAAGAAGACCTATGGGATGCTATTTGAAAAACATAAGTAGGGGGCAAGTTTTAGGGGTTGAAGTAAATAAAATGTTTCGAATGCATGAAACAATAGATCCTCCAGTACCTTCACAATTAAAACCCAGTTCCTACTTGAACTGTTCTGGGTTACGAAAATATTACGTGTCAATAAAATTCTGGGACACCTAGTATATAATGTTTTAATGTATGTATGTTTGTAACTGTATTTTAATGTACCCCTTCTATGCATCCAATGGAACAATTGAGAAGACCTTTGCATCGAACCGAATATGTATATACGTACGGAGGTTTTTGAAAAGTACCGTAAATTGATGCTAGTGTGTTTAGTGAAACTGATTTGTAATTGTTTTTTTCTATTAATAAATATACGTATCAACAGTAAAACTAACGTTTATTTCACAAAATTATATAAATTTGCAATTCTTTGAATGCATGAACGTTTTGAATATCAAACACTTTTCGTCCTAAACAAAGACAACAACAATATTAAGAACACCCTGGCTCCATCATCCATCCGTCCATGTCGAAAAGGGGGACGGCGACGGTGTCGATGGCTTGGGCGAGCGTGTGGGCGACGCGCCTGCAGTGCTGGTTCGGCTCCCCTGTGACCGGCCCCAGCAGCTCGCCCAACCACAGGCGCAGCTCGAACAGCTCCTGCTGATACTCGCCCAGCAGTAGTACCGCCGCTTCGGGCTGCAGCACTTCCAGACAGACCGCCACCAGCCTCAGGATCTCCGCCTTGACTTTCGCCTCTGCACCTGCGTGACACCTTCGCGACAACACGCAGCAAAACCGCAGCGCCTCCCCTCCTATCCGTCGCACCGCCAACGCGCTTTTCGACAGCAGCGCCACGTCCGCCAGCGCGTGGACGTACCGTACCAGCAACGTGTAGTCGTCCGACGGATCGATCAGCATCTTGTTGTACTGGAACAAAGGACCAACCTATCATCAGGACATCTACGCGTTTCTTCACGCAAGGAAATCATTACACATTACACATCATATTACTTCAAGGCCTTCGTCTTCTATAATAATCGATCAATCACAAGGTACTTATTGCCAAATTTTCTAACTATGATCCCACAGCTGTTCCTTTTTTTTTGGACGGTTATTTGATTCCATATGTATATGTAAAATTATTCGGAATACTGTGGTCAACGAATGTCTGAAGCATACTGTCTTGAAACAACTATGTTTTCTACAAATTTGCGATCGAATGGACTAGTATCAGCGGTTTGAGCACAATGACGTTACTCTGCATCATCTTATTTATTAGTGATTACTCCTTAAAATTAAAAAAAAGGAATTCAAATTTAACCAATCAGGCAAAGCGCACCATACCTCAACAATGCATTGTTGCTTCGTCAACTTTCACATCGCGGTTTCGACGCAATTTTCACGAAACAAATTACATATCCGTCTTCCGATGAGCTGTTCAAGTATTTTCTTTATTTTCTCGTCTTTCCCGTGCCCAAAAGAATTTCGAAAAATATGAGAAGGTTCTCATACCGCATATTCTATCATATGCAGTCATAAAAAAATTAAATCAAATTAACTGACTCAGTACTTCCCTCACATTACGATGAAACCAGTTTATTATTTTCCCATAGCATGAAGCTACAGTCTGAACTCCCCTTGCAACCAAATTATCGCCCGTTCGACAAAAAAAGTGCGTTATGCCGCTAGGTCTTTATTTCACAGATCAATGGATAGCCTATTATAAATACAAACAAATTTTATGATCTCCCACCCCCCAACTTCCCCAATTTCGCCACCACCCTAAAAAGTAGAAAATCATGATCATCACAAAGCCCTAAAACGCCTGAAAACGAAGTTTGGGGAATATTTGAAATTTTTGGTTTTTTTGGCTAATTACTTCGCCGCCCATGCACCGTTTTTCAAAATTATAGCAGCATTACCTGCTACGACCCCACAGCATATCGCTGCCAAAATTTCATCACAATCCATGCAGTGGTTACTGAGATTACGAGGCTACAAAAACGCCAACAGACAGACAGACCGAGAGACTGACAGACCGACAAAGAAACAGACAGACCGACTGAAATGAGTGACGTAGATTTTCGTTATGTAGACAGCATAAGATGCCCAAAAGGCGTATTATCTCAAAATCGAAAATTTTCGCGATTATAGTACTCCCCTTACCTATCCGTGTGCGAAGTAAAAAAATCAATTATACTAGTCCATTGGTAACGATCGTGTCGGAAAATGTATCACATCAAATAATGGCATATCGTATCCTTCAACTTACCTGAAACCCGTATAGGAGAGGGAAGAAATAATGAGCGGCCACCTCCGCGAATTTGTTCTCGTTGTGCCGCCTGGTAGATCGGTGTTTGGAGAAGTACCTCGTCTTCGTCTGCAGTCTCTCTTTGACGACGTCACGTGGTCCAGCAGCAGCGGCCCCTTCCGCTTTTTCCACCACCGGCATCAGCACCGCCGGCGCAGGTCCGTTCGAGAGGCTCTCGGCGCTCGCGACCAGCACGTCCAACATGAAGATCCTCTTCGACGTAGAGTACGTCCCTAAGGGCGCGTGGATCTGCTTGCACAGGTACTCGGCATACCGACCGGGATACACGCACACCACGGCCACGCAGCCCCGCAACACCAACGCGTCCAGGTCCTCCACGTGAAACCTCGGCTCCAACGAGAGCAGTATCTCGAGCAGCTCCAAGCCCAACTGGACATCGTCGTCGGGCAGTTGGCTGGCCACCAGCGATTCGCACCGCTGCAACGCCGCCTGCAGCTTCTCCGCCGACTGCGTCTCGAGCAGCGCCTCCTTCAGGTCCCTCAGGTATCTGGGAGCCGCTTCCCCTTCTTTAGGATCGTCCGATGTATCGTACGGCTCCAGGTCGTCGTCGCTGTCCAACTCAAAGTCCGTCGGATCCAAGATCCTTACGTTCGACCTTTCATTCGTCTCTGCTGCTTCTTCGACGATATGCTTGTTTTTTGCCATGTGTGAAACCCGTTCGGGAACCTTCTTAGCGTCGTCAGGACATTGTAGTTTTCCAAACAGTTCCGCAACCTCCTCTGGAACGTCCTTTACCGTTTCAAGGTCAGTACCGAACTTCTTGTCGGCCATACATTCTAATTCCTGCAGAATTTTCAGCGACTCGCCTCCGACACCTTCGTAACTGAACTTGAGCTTCTCTTTGGCACCGCTGTTGAAATGGTTCAAGAAGAGCTCGGCGATTTTCATGCCGAGCACTCTGTTCTCTACGACGGTCGATTCTAGATGCATAGGCACGCTGTCTCTGATGTTTCTTTGGAAAATGCCCCGGTCATTCTCACTCATATAATCGCCCTTTGGTGGCGTCGGCGACGTTCTCAACAGGCACACCATCAACTTGGCGAAATACACTCGTTCTTCTACGCTGCTGTGGTTCATCGCGAATCTGTCCGTCCACACGTGCGACAGATCGAACAGCAGCTTCGCGTGCGCCTGCGCGGACACCGCGCTCAGGTACGTACACAAATTCACGATCAGGTTGTCGTGATGGCAGCCGTGATAGGTGAGCATCGGTATCTTCCTGCACAAAGCGTACTTCCATTGCGCCTCCTGCAGTATCGCCGCGCCGAACAGAGACTCCGCTTTGAACTTCTTCGGGTCCAAATGCGACAAGACGATCTTGGCGAATATCTCTATGGCCGGTCTCTCCAAACGGCTCACCATCCCCTGAATCACCAGTTTGTATTCGTTCGTTTTATCGGTAGCGTAGTTTGTAATCAAAGCTAAAATGTTCACCAAGTATTTCGCCCCGTCGAACGAATCTTCCTGGTAGAGATTCAGCAGAACCTTGCTCAATAGCGTCGAGATACATTCGTACCTGATCGAATCGGAGCCGATCCGTTCTTCAAACACACCCTCCGAAAAACACTCGATCAGTTGAAGGATGCTCGCAAATATGTAGTTGGCGAAACGGTCGACCCTGAAGAAATCGGGTAGGTTTCCTTTGAGGGCGTTGGCCACTCGGTTGGGAGTAGAGACGAGCAAGGTGACGTAACGCTGCCATTCGTCCTGCAAGCAGGCGACTGCGATCGTCTGTGGGTTTTCCGGCATCAGCGACATTTTGTAGGTGTACGCGAAGAAAGCGTTCGTGCGCAATAGCGGCTGAAGCAAAGCGACCGTGTAATCGTCGAGGCGCCTCATCAGGCACCGGTAACTGACCTTGAAACACGTCGGGTCTTCTATAGTGAACAGCCTTCGAATCAACTCGTCCGGTTTTCCGCTTCTACAAGGAAACCGCTCGTCGAACAGATCCAACAGAGTCCCGATAAAAGATTCGTAAGCGCCCTCTAAACTGTCGTCAATAAAATCGCCGCAAATCTCCTCCGATATATCCTGGACGCGTCCCAGTACGTCTTCGGCTTCCTTCTCGGATGCAATTTTGTGGAGCGTGTCTTGTTCCTCGGCGGCTGCGTTCAACATCAGTCGCAAACGGTCTCGGCTTCTCGGTTCTTTCTTTCTAGCAGGATGACGATGAGGTTTTTTAGGGGTATCGGTGGCACCGGCACCGGCACTGGCACTGGCACTGTCACTGTACCGACCATCTGCAACACGGGAAACGCACACGGTCAGTTTCCCGATAAATCGAATACACTTACATGCACTCGCACTCCGATCAATAACAGAACAATTTAAAGTCGTTCGTCGACACAACCAAAAAATTGAGTCAAGTTAATTGACTCAGTACTTCCCACACATAACAGTTGCAACCAAGTCATCGCCCGCCTGTCGTCAATAAACATCCAACACAAAAATCTCTCCGTAGGAACTAAAACGACAAAATTCAGCTTCAACTTGCCGAAACGAAACAACCAGGAACCCCCAAATTGCTTGAAAACGAAGTTTGAGCTACTTTTATATTTTTAGTTTTTTTATTATTACTGCGCCGCCACTGACACGATTTTTGAAAACCATACGCATTTTTCATCCTTGCCGCGGTATAATACTGTGTCTAAATTTCATTAAAATTAATTCCATAATTTCCATGTTACTAAATTCAGAACGATCTAAAGCAATACTCGTATGTATACATCAGAGAATTCTAAGTCCCTTGATTTCTGTAATAGCCAAGGCAATGTTCGAATGGACCTAACAAACGTCTATTATCCCGCTGGATCTTTCCCTCACAGGTCAATGATCAGCCTATTATGAATGAAATAATTTTTTTGGTTTTACAACTCCCCACCCACTAACCACCCCAATTTCACCCTCACCCAAAAAAAAGTAAAAAATGATCAGGAACCCCTAAAACGCCTAAAAAACAAAGTTTGAGCTATTTTTATATTTTTAGTTTTTTTATTATTGCTGACACTGACACGATTTTTCCAAAACATACGCGTTTTCCATCCTCCCTGCGGCAGTAATACTGTGTCAAAATTTCATTAAAATCCATTCGATAATTTTCGCGATACGCAACATAAAACGATCTAAAACAACACTCGGATGTATACATCACAAATTCTAAGTTCCTTGGTTTCTATTATAAGTAAGGCAATGCTCGAATGGACCTAAAAAATTGTATTATGCCGCTAGGTCTTTCATTCACAGGTCATTGGACAGCCCATTATGAATACAACAAATTTTTTAGTTTTACAACCCCCCACCCTCCAACCACCCCAAATTCACCCCCACCTAAAAAAAAGTAGAAAATGATCAGGAATCCCGAAAACGCCTAAAAACGAAAGTTTGAGGAATATTTAATTTTTTTCGTTTTTTGCTAATTACTCCACCCCCCGTATAACGATTTCCAAAATTATCGGAACATTACCAACTACGACACCACAACATATAGCTGCCCAAATTTCATCACAATCCATGCAGCGGTTACTGAGATTACGACGTTAGAAAAACGCCAACACGCAGACAGATCGATAGACCGTCAGACAGGCAGACAGACAGGCCGACGGAAATAGGTGACGTGGATTTTCGTTATGTAGACATTATGAAACGCCCAAAAAGCGTATATCTCAAAATCGAAAATTTTCGCGATCACAATACTCCCCTCACCTATCGGTGTGGGAAGTAAAAAAAGAGCAGATCCTCGAGACAATATTGCAATAATTATAATTAGTGACACGCGCACTCGTATAAAATATACTAAACTTCTTAATAATTATGTTGTGACTGAATATTAAACAATGAATTTCATCTCTTGTATTAAATCGTGCATTTGCAATCACCATAAATTTCTAACATGTCATAAAGGGAGAGGCAATGCATCGCCGTCCTCAGACGTCTCATAGTGTGGCACTTATCCTGTGGTTATCACTTTGATCCATGACGCTCTACTACCCAATCAATCGACATACATTTATTTTGAAATAAATATTCACCCGAGTTTCGCTTTATAATATTAAAGATGTTACTTTGAAAAGGAGTACACGTGTAGCCGAAACCTCAGAATAGATCCACTATGTTATCAATCACGCAACTTCACCATAGGAAGCTTCTAGTAGCATTTAGACGACGAATCCAAAAAATTATGTAAAATCCATAGGAAGCTTCTAGTAGCATTTAGACGACGAATCCAAAAAATTATGTAAAATGGATTTTTATACTCGTATAACTTATTACGTATTAAAATGGATCCTTTTTTATACAAAAAGCATGCGCCGTTGTGTGGAACCAGAATGTAGAATTTTTACAATTATTATTATTAGAGACTATCTTAATATTCAGGGATTCACTTTGAATAACTTTTACTCGAATGGAAAATCTGTAAGAACTATTTTTGATAACTAAATTCGATGATGAGACGAGATCATAGTGAGCGAAGAATCGTTCACCATGGCAGATAATTGCACAACTTTCGGGTTGGGATTTTAACGGATCAGCAGATCACTGCAGCCTGACGACGATTATCACTCGCCTTTTGTTTCATACCCTGGGTAAATGTACCGTGTATCTCAACCTCAGGTTTGAGATACTTGGCACGCACGCAGTAAAATGATACCACCACCACCACCACCAAAAAGTAAATGTCATTCTGAAATCTATATGTATAAAGGGTGTTCAAAAAGTTTCCGAACCCACGCCCCTCTCTATCTCAGAAAATTCTCACCGAAGAAAAAAAAGGCTCGAACAAAATTTTTAGAGAGTGAAAATAGTTTGTAAGAAAAGCCCATTTGTCTTTTTTTTTTAATAACATGCCATTACCTGTATTGAGTCCAATGGGAAAATCAAAGGTGACGTTGTTGTTTTCTATGTGCGAGGCAGCGGCAGCGGTTTGCTGGTGAATTTTCAGCGAGGAAAAATCAAGGTCGGCCAGCAGGTCCGTTTGAGCTGACGATGGGGTTGCTTGAGCTGCATTTACGGAGGGAATCGATGGTTGCGGCATCTTCAGCATCTGGCTCATACCTTCTTCCTATCAATCAACAAAAAAAGAAAAAGTAATTTATATTAGATTTAATGCATTGCTTTTTATCCCTGGCATCAGCGCAGTAAGGTGGGGCTTGGAGGTCTTAGCCCCCCGAAAATCAAAATGTAGTCAAGTTGATTGACTCAGTACTTCCCACACATAATAATGATACCAGTTTTATCATTTTCCCACACCATGGAAACTGTCTAGATGCCCCTGTAATAAAATCATCGTCCTGCCCGACCGCAAAAAAAGTGTTTTATTCTGCTAGGTGCTTCTTTCACAGGTCAATGGACAATATATCATGAATACAAAATACAACAAATTTTTGAGTTTTACAAACCCCCATCCCCGAACCAAAAACCCCCAACCAAAAAAATGTTTAAAATGATCAGGAATCCCTATAACGTCTAAAACGAGGTTTGAGGAGTTTTTTATGTTTTTAGTTTTTTTACTATTCCCGCACCGCCACAGAAATGATTTCTAAAAACCATACGCGCTTTCCATACTCGTCGCGGTAATAAATTTGTGTCAAAAATGTCATTAAAGTCAATTCAGAAGTTTCCACGTAACACAATACAAAACGATCCAAAGTAATACTCGTATGTATTCTATATGCATCAGAAAGTCAAGTCCCTTGGTTTTTGTAATTGGCAAGGCAATGCTCGGATGGACCTAAAAAAGTGTATTATACCGCTAGGTCTTTCTCTCCCAGGTCAGTATACAGCCCATTATGAGAACAACAAATTTTTCAGATTTACAACCTTCCGCCCCCCAATCACCCTAACTTCACCCCCACCCCAAAAAAAAGTATAAAATGATCAGGAACCCCTAAAACGTCTAAAAACAAAGTTTGAGCTGTTTTCATATTTTTAGTTTTTTTAATATTGCTGCGCCGCCACTGAGACGATTTGTAAAAATCAGACGTATTTTCCATCCTCGCCACAGTAACAATACTGTGCCGAAATTTCATTAACATCAATTCAGTAATTTCAACATTATGAAATACGGAACTATCTAAAGCAATATTCGTATGTATACATCAGAAAATTCTCTCCAAGTCCCTTGGCTCCTGTAATACACAAGGCAATGTTCGGATGGACCTAAAAAAATGTATTATACCGCTAGGTCTTTCTCTCTCAGGTCAGTAGACAGTATTATGAATACAACAAATTTTTCAGCTTTACAGCCCCTCACCCCCCAGCCACCCCAATTTCACCCCCACTCAAAAAAAAGTAGAAAGTGATCAGGAACCCCTAAAACACCTAAAAACGAATTTGAGGTATATTTGAAATTATTCGTGTTTCTATAATTACTCCGCCCCCAATGCACCGATTTTCAAAATTGTAGCAACATTATCTATTATGACCCTACACCATATCACTACCCAAATTTCATCAAAATCTATGCAGGGGTTACTGAGATTAGGAGGTTAGAAAAACGCCAACAGACAGACAGACAGACAGACCGACGGAAATGAGTGACGTGGATTTTGGTTATGTAGGCATCATAAAACGCCCAAAAAGCGCCCCCCCCCCCGATTCAGGGACTTGATCCCTGGAATTAATCAGAACCGGTAGCCGTCGTTTTATACTTGTTAGGAATGTGCAGTATAGAATCGCGCCTACAACTCTTACTACAACTCTTTATATTATAAAGCTCAAAATGAGACGCGAAAGCCTGATTCGCGAATGTGTTTTCCCTCAAATAAGCCTTCATATAACGTTTAACGTTTGTTAGAGATTAATCGTTGAAATGCCAGCCTATCGAAAAAATGGAAGTGTATCAGATATATGTGAAATTTGGTGTTGGATTAGGTAAAGCACCAACTAAATCTTTTGGAATACTTAGGGCCGGTTGTACAAATGCGGGGTTTGCTAAGCTTAAGCTTAGCTAAGTTCAGGCTTAAAGTCGACACCCGTTGTACAATGGTCGGCTTGGTTAAACTTTGTTGATAATGAAATTCACTACAGTTGGCATCAATGAAGCAACACACGTACTGACATAATCATCTGAAAAATTACCTTTTTTGGTTAGGCACTTATGACAGTTTGTGTCAAATTTCGGCAACGACCGTTTCTGTCTCTGTCCTTTCATTTGCTCTCTTTATTAAATTAGACACAAATCTTTCAAAAAATATGACCTAATAAAGTGACAAGCAATTAAAAGGTTTCTTCTTGACATATCATGTCACTTGTATCAGGTTAGGTTTAAACCTCAGCTAAGCTCGCGTTAAGCTTCGGCTTACGTGAGCTCGTGCTAAGCTTGGAGTGGGGGGGCTAAGCTAGCATTGTACAACGGACCATTTGCAACTGACGTGGTTTAACGTCGGCTTACCTTAAGCCAAAGCTCAAGTTTGCATTGTAAAACCGGCCCTTAAAAGTGAATATTCAGACGACATTTATGTGACGTCGCCTCCTCAGTATGGTATCTGAATAATGGTGATACTTACGGGAAGCATCGTATTGCCGCCGCCGATAGGATGATTTCCAAGTGGCTGATTTGGAGCGAAGTGTGGCGGTGACAAGTGGTGGCCACCGGTTTGGAAGGTTTGGAAGGCGCCGCTGAAGTCGGCAAAGTCGCCATCATCGCCCGTCGACGGAGCTGCGGGTCCGAAGGCCGCGTCGAAGTCGCCGAATTCCGTCGACGCCGCAGACGATTGGTGGTGCGGTTGTGATGTATGAGCGGCGGCGCAGTCTGCTCGCGGATCAAAGTCGAGGATGTCTGCTGCCGCCGGTGGTTCCGCGACGCCACCCGCGCTCAGCAGGTCGTCCGCCGACGCATGCGAAACGTTTGAAGGCTGCGACCCACCGCCACCGCGACCGAAATTCGCCGCTGCACCTGCACAAACATCAAACACCCAAAACTATCACATCTTTCCCATACATCCTGATTCATGTGGATATAGAATATAGATTACATTCAAAAAACTTGTCATGTATTTCAGTGAAGTGAATCGGTGACACTCAGTTAAAGAGTGTTCCGCAGGCTGGAGGGGTGTGTCCCTTGTTATCACAATAGGGTACTTGCAGAAAAAAATATTATGTCATTTACGCGTTCCTTAGAGCCTAGTAAACATGACAAAATCACTTGTTTGGTTTTTTGGAATCGGCTGTGCTGTGAGAGATATTCCAAAGATTATTTCAAATGCCGGAAAATGCCGCGCAAACAACCTCTGACGTCAGTGATATCCTATAGTGATGGGATGTAAAGTATTGATATTCGACAACGATAACCAGTGCTAACCTAACATTTTGACATTGATCATTATAACTATACCCTGTTACCCGATACTTTAAACTGTCAGCCATGTCAACAGCGAACAGCTGTTCGATTAGTGATAACTAAAAATACTCCAGATTGAGTCTTGACGTATCAATGTTAAGCTTTGAAGGAACACAGTACTGTACTGAGTGCAAGTTCTGCTAATGACGAGTAATTGACACTTGGTGACGTTTTCGTCTATGCTCTGAGATCTATGCTTATTTTACATTTTCTCGTAAAATCTGGCGTTTCAACCATAATATATCCCACTAGTGATGCAAGCTGTTCATTGAATCGTCTTTATTGCTAAATATAGGAGTATTTTGATAGTCTCTAATAATATGCAAATCAATAAAATAGTCTATTTCTTATAACCAACCATTTTTGCTGCAAATTTCTGGTTATTGAAGCATTTCTCGTTTACAAAAATAGTCGTTACTTTTTGGCAATGAGATATTTAGTAAGAATATTACTAATACAGTCCTGATCGCAGGATTACCAATCAACACCACTAGTAAAAAATTAAATTCGAGATACTCTTCTTCGTCAGCTGATACCTATCAAATAGACGTCAAGCCAGTTTAAAGTATCAGGTAACAGAGTATACAAAACATAGTAGTGTGTGACTACACAAAAGTACAAAAGTCAAAAGAATAAAAGTTAGGCTAGATTACTAATTCACTTTGTAGGGATGGGCTTGAATTAGATTCTATCTTTGGATTCATTCATAATGGGATGCGCCGAAATAAAATGATGGCTTCGATTAGTTGCGAATCTTGGTCACAAACAGGATGAACTGTGATACCTATCAGATATAAAAATGTATTGCAACTAAAATGTTAGTGGGTTAATTGCCTGTTTCAAACATGTTTTTGTATCAATAAATTGAGTCGCATTGTTAAAGAATTCAGATTATCTCTAGTCGAATGCGCAGTTGAATCTCACTGACCTGCGCTGTAGCAGTATCGATTGTCGATATCGATAAGATATCTGTGACGTCAGCCCTTGTTTTAAGTCACGTGGAAAAATTTGAATATATATCCTTATTTTATTTAGTAAATATCTTTTTTTTGGCCGTCAGTAAAATCATGTTTTTTGTCTCCTACTGCTTCTTGATATGGTTTTCTTTACGCTATGTATACTCCCGAGGCGATTTCACGACATCTGCAAGTACCCTATTGATGGCACCAAATGAATATTAACTGAACAAAAACAATATTGTCAGGCGCCCTTCTAGAAACCTACTACAAGTGCTCAAATCGTATTAAGACCAAAACATATGCATAAACTGTAAACGAGGTTCTCTAAATCTTCATCTAGTGTCCAAATCACTTAGACATCTGCATGGCCTTGGTGCCATCAATTGTGATAACAAGGTATACATGTAGAGAAAATTACTAAGAAAACATTAAAAAGATAAAGCTGTATTAACGAACTTCTCTACTACCCTCTGTATTTATCTATTCCAGCTATATAACATTGAGCCTAGAGCTCCTTACCCAAGTCGACTTTTTTGATCACCCTGTTCTGCTTTTTACTTGGCGATGATATAACAGCGTTTGTGCTCAAGTTCAGATTCACCTTCTTTTCAAACGCTGCAGGACTACTAGGCTGCTTATCCGTTCCATGTGTCGGCGACGTTGTCATTTGATATCTATAAAGATATAGTTGCTAGTTAACATTGAATTTCATTCAGAACTGACGAGTTTATTCACGAATAGTGTGTTAGTAGCTGTATCAAATATGTTTTAATGATATAGTCCGATAATTAAGAAATATCCAGATCTCAATGCATGTTGAAACACACCATGGGCCATGGGGCATTTCTGATGGATCTGAGGGCCCTGCTTTGGAGCACCTGTAGGACTCGCATGTGCGTCTTAGCTAAAAAACACCAAGTCACACATGCATACCTAATTGCAGGTGGAATAATCCTTATGACCAGCCAAATTTTGTACAACAGACTTAATTATGTCTAGAGTGACAACAAGATACTTGATGGAAGAACTTCAACTGGAATAGTCCTGTTGATAGTGGACAATTAATTAATTTTGATCATCCACTCTAGTATTTCCTCCGCTACTGTATGTAGCCTGTATTGTATACTATGACTGGGCCACTAGTGAGGTGAGAACATCATGAATGAACAAATGGATAAAAATAGTATTGGCATAAGGACCACACGTAAAGTTTATACCAAGCATATGTGGTTTTTATTAGAAGGCAGCTGAAACACGTTATTCACTGATACATTGAGTTTCAAATATGGAAACAGGAAGACAACAAATACCTGACCTTTTGGTGGTTTTGTTGTTTGCCGGTTCTCCGTCGTCGCTGTCGTCTTCGGCAGGTTCGCAGTCATCGTCTGCGTCGTTTCGGTGATCCCGATACCGGTTGCTGGCACCTCCGTCCTCCCATTCTCTCTCTTTGGCCCCCCCACCATAACTACGATCCTCCCACGAACTATCTCGGCTACCACCTACGCAAACATCAACAGATAGATCAATAAATAATAAATAGATACATAATATTCATCTCAAAATAACTGTATACATAAATACAATTTTGAAATAAGCCTCACGAAATACTTTTGTTGGCATATTGGATTTCAATTTGAGAATTTTATTTTAGTAATACAAATCGCACACAATAAGCAAAGAAATGTGTAGTTAGATACTTCCAAACTATGAACACCTTAGTGCCACACAAGATCAACAAATTAATAACCTTGAAAATGATGGTGGAGTTATGAAGCAAAGCTCAGAAAGGCACACTGTATTAGAATATCAGTAGAAAAGTGCCAAAGTTACCATCCATACTCAATATATGATACTGAAAATAAAAGTTACAGAGACAACCAAAAACCTTTTTTGTTCAAAGAAAACAGTTCTTACTTATTTGTCAGTGAAGTGTGAAAACTGAAACAAGTTAAGCCCAAAATAGGGTTATCTGCAAAAAAGGTATGTTTTAAACGAAAATTGAAGCTATTTACATATAAATGACTTACCAAATCTCATAGTCATCATATCTGAGCTCATTCCGATGAATTTGTCTTTATTCTTTTTCGCCTTTTTTCTTTCTTCCCTTAACCTGTCATCATCTTGGATGAAGTCAATCATCTCTTTTACTTTATGCCTTATATTTACACCCTGGTCTTTGCCTACATCATCAATAAAAGTGTAATTCTCTAGTGACCTAAGATCATAGATATGTTCCCTGGCAGATGTCACCACTCTCTCAGAGCCGTTCTTTATCAGGTAATGGAGTACGAGAAGAGACTGTAAAGTATTTATCTTTATTAATCGATTTACATCACAAAAATGAGTATAGATAACAGTAGCGATAAAAACAGGAAGTCACTGTGTCCTTTTGAGAGAATTGACAGAAACATGCTGCTGACAATTTGATTAGGTAATTACAATAGAGTCAAACTAATTACTAATTTATATTAAATAACTGCAAGATTATTAATGTACTTTGCAACTTTTCTAAAGTCTAGAATAAATTTCATAAAAGATTAATACTCATTTGACTATATGGTAATGGAAAAATGTCTTTAATAAACCGTGATTTTTGTCTGATTTTGGTTAATCATAATAAATTTCATTTGTTTTTGTGTGCTGATTAAGCATCTTACACTGTTGACTAATTAAAATAACAATGGAACAACCTGCTGTTATATACCTATTATATTTTTCTAGAGGTTATAATACAATAATTATTATACCTGCAACTACTAACATGACAGTAAAAGAGCTGACAACAAACCAGTACATAGCAGAAAAAACCTGTTATTTAAAGGCATGGTTGTCAGGTCAGTTCCACAGAATATTCATATTACACGTAATGGCTGGAAAATCTTGTATAATGAATAACACAATCACAGTGGAAATGAAATAAAAACGTAACTGTAGAGAAAATATGCCTTGCATAGCAAGACATATTGAATTTAATTCCTAAGTAGGTATGTCAATTTTCAATATAAGGTTCAATAGAGATTTCACTGTTTTGAATCAAATCTTATCAATCAACCTACTTGATTTCCAGTGTAGATAACTGAAAACCTGATGTATGCTGAATCTGAATATGAACTTGATTCTACACATGATAGGTAGGTATATAGATAGTAGGACAACCCATTAATTAACAAAAAATACCTTGTATGTTCTCCTCCAATGTTGCTTATTGTCCTGCAGCATTCGTTTCCAAAGCATAGACATCACTTCGGGGAAGTGTTCATATGTAAAGGTGGAGTGAGCAAGGTCCTGCATAATTTGGCCAGTGGGGCCCCAAGGCTCGTCGTTTGTGGCCTCTCGTACTTTCGCCTCGATTTCCGTGTAGTTCATCACGACGTTCGTGCTGAAAATAGGAGCGTTCACCGTTCACTCATGCATTACAGATATGAAAGATATCGTCAATATTGTTAATGTGGCATATTATAACAATTACTTTCCAGAATGCTCGCTAAAACATAGGTACTTACACTTTATCTGCGAGTTCACGCACTTTCCACATGCTAAATAGGTTCTCCATTTCTTCTCCAATATTATGTTACTAGAAATTAAGATATATTAGAAATAAAAAAGTTTAAATTTTTATGCAAATTTCACTAGATTAGACATCCGAGGTTACGTTCTCGAAATGTAAATTACAATTACAATACTTGTCATCATGTCATCACAACTTGTCATCTTGTCAAAAAACTGGAAAATAATCACCACAAAACATAAATCTAAAGAACGTTAGTCAGTATGCCGTGACATCGTTGACGTTGATTATAGAACAAAAAACTAAAGAACATTCGGTACCCCTTAGACAAGGAAAGAGAGAGGACGGAACCCGCGACTGACATTTCTGATACCAAATGGCACCAAAGCGCTATTCCCAGTGGCGTAACTAATGGGATTAACGTTCTGGTTGAGCTATTTGTAGAAATAATCTTTTTCAAATAAAATTTAATGAAATATTGTTATTCAGGGTTTCTATATGGCCAACTTCGCCATCCACAATTAAAACTTAAGTGACTAACATTACCGTAACCGTGATTTTCATTCGACTGCTGTTTTGTGGCCAATAATATATAAAAATTGATAATGTATATATTTTATTCAGTCATGAACATGTTATGTTCATTTGCAGTATATGACTGATGGAAGACACGATTATACTTCTACCCAGAAAGAAAAAAACTGCTTGTAGTTTGTAGTAAATCAATTTTTTATTATTAAAGAACACATAATACCTATAGTATATTTATATTTATTGACATTATGTTTATATATAAAATACTGTCTATTACATACTGTAAACAGAAGCAGCAATAAAACATTTTTGTTATTATAGATTAGCTTACGAGATTGAGGAATTTGATGCCTTCAATCTCGGAGTCCCCATATGCAGTAAAAAAATCTACTTGCTGTTACGCTGTTACTTGCTGTTTGTAGTGTGTAATGAAGAGCAGTATTTTTAATTACTCCAACGAGGCTTTTTTATACATAACTTCTTTTTGCGACGGTGGCAATAATTAATGAAAAAGCTGGGGGGTTAAACATAAAAATTATCTCAGACATGAAATAAAGTAAGTTTTGGGCTAGAAATACAAAGGTCCTTTAATCTTATCCAAAATCAAAACATTTACAAAATTAGAAAATGACTCCTAGATTAGCTAGTAGTAAATAAAAACTAACAATTCATTCAATATAGGTGAGGTCCTATAACTTACATAGAAATTACAACTCTATTTTATCACTTAACCCCTTGCTTCCAGTAAGTTCTAATTTATTGCAGTTATGTATTTACTTATGGGGAAGTTTGGGTGAAACTCAGTATTGTGTGCTTCAACAAAAATAATTTTTTTGTAGGAACGTGGCATTTCGCTTGCTCCTACAATTGATGGCAGTCAATATTACAGTCACGAAGGTCAAAAACTACCAATATTTTACTGCCCTTTAAACAGAATCATTTTTGTTAATTGGCTCCGAACTGGATTGTCCTGTTGTGATCGAGATTTTACAATAAAATGGATTCTGATATTTAAGTATTTTGTGCATACAGCTTAAAAAATATATATGATTTACATCATTTTCTAATACGTGACGTTCTAAGCAGCTGAAAATAGGGGTGCCTAGAAAACTTGATATTATTTTGCTTATCAGCAAAGGTACAAAATGTTTGGTGTGAATACAATTTTCATTAACTCTCAGAAAATGTTCCGATTTCAAACATATCTTGATAACATCATTTGATGGGTAAGTCAGACCGCCGTGGCTTTTAAATTCAATTAGGGAATTGAGAAACCGATCTCTAGTACCAATCAATGCTGTGACACATGTTTCACATTTTATTGTTTTTTGTAATTGGTGCGAAACATAACCAGCAATATATTGCACAATTTGGGATGAACATTCACTTATCACAGGTGCATTCATGATGTAGTCATGATCCTTCCAAATAGTTTCTAGATCATCAGAAGGCTCATTTATGTCTATTAAACTATGGTTAGATAAACTACTATTAATTACATCTTCAGACCTTACATTTTTTGTAGAACTACTTAGAATAGGGATTTGATCTAATGGAATACAGTTACCCATACCGCCCTCTCTAATTTCTGCTCGAACCAGAAGCCTTTTGTAAGCAGCTAGAAACTGTCGAGCGGTTGGGTTATTATTCCAGCCACCTCTTGATCTAATTGACGAAAAGAATAATTCTAAATGATCTTGACTAATCTTATACAACGGAAGGTACAGTAATGTTTTTCTCTCAGAAACAAGTTCTTTGTACAATCCTAAAGAACTTGATAATGAAATTATTAATCCAATAAACCCAGTTTTTCTGTTAGACATGATTACTTGCTCATTATTAGATAATTTCAACTTTGAAAGATAAAAAATTGCACTATTGATAAATTCCGCAGATCGATCTATATTTTTTTGACATAATGCTTTTTTATAACCTGGTGCTACTAGGGTTCTGCTGTTTAAAATATCGAAAATGCTATTTACAATTCTAATAAATTTAACTATTGCCTGACTACCTTTAAAATCCTCAAGATTCAGCTTTTTTTCGCAATACTCAATAGCATCGGCTACTGATGCACTAAGTAACTGAACTGCAAGCCGAACCTTCATTTTTTGTTTGAAAAAAATAATATGAGCGCGACGTAACTTATTCCCTAAATGTAAGCCCTCGCTAGTTTGCAGCTTCTCTAGAAGCGCTATGTATTTCCATTGAATAAAATTGTTATCACAATCAATTAGGATTTTCTTTTCACCAAATGCATTGCGAACAAGTTTTATCATATGACATGGATCATAAAAAATATATACATTGTGATCTGTAACTCTGAAACTTGTCTGTATATTTGAAATGTTAAATAAGAATCCAAAGTTATGACACATAGCGGTATTAGATGGAGCACCATCGAATGTGATTGACATAACTTTGGCTCCCGTATCTTCAATCAGATGGATGCATTGAGATACAATTGAATGTTTTTGACTGCCATTCAAAGAATCTGTAAGAAAGTAACCGACAGGTAATTTCCAAGTTCCATTGATGCAAACCAACATTATAACAAAAGCTTCTTTGGCTAAAGCATTAGAGTCATCGTTTAAATTTGTACCACAGTTCACATAACCATGGAATTTTTTTCCATCCCATTCTAAATGTTTCCGTATGGCTATTTCATCGATAATTAATGAACAAATTATTGGTCTGTCAGATGATTGAACCTTATTTCTTAAGGTATTTATTGATTCCTTGGTAAAACCAGGCTCAGCATCCACATTCTGAAACCATTTAGCAATAGTTTTGCTATGCGGGAGACAAGTGTCAAAAACATCTCTCACATAGTTGTATGCCTTTGGTGAAAAAAAATTTAATGTCAGGGCAAATTTCCTAAGTTCAGGTGAATATTGAACATTTCTCCCCATTTTTCTGTTCAATATTTCTATGTTAACCTTGCTCATATTTTGAACTAAAACTAAATTTTCTTGAGATAGTAAATTTTGTCGCTCTAATTCCTCAGCAATTATTTTTAAAGAGGCTACTTTTTTGTGTGCTCTTTTCAGTGACTGACCAAGGGCACGGATTTTTTTCGTTTTTTCCTTATTCTTATCTTTTTGCAGCAGCAGTTCTCTTCTAAGTTTCTTTTTCCGGGGAGAGTCGTCCTGTGCAGCCAGAGCTGAGGTTGATGGCGATGGTTCTGGATGAACATCACGTTCACGGGGTCTTTTTCTTTCTTTTGCCTAAAATAACAGAGCTGTATATTAGACAATGTTTGAAACATTATTTCCGAAAGAAAGACAGAACAAATTAATTTATGATTTAAGTAGATGTGAATGAGTGACTGAATCTTATAGGAAAAGTGACAGTAACATTTTGTTTTGATTTCGTATCGAGTAAACACACCTAAATATAGTTGTTTAATAATGTAACTGTAACACAAGAAATTATTACATTTTTGAGGTTAGCTGCCTTTTGATTTTCATAGCTATCAATTTTTAAATGGTTATTCAGCCATTCGTAATCGTATTTCTCCTTACTTTATTGCACTGTTTATTTTGGAAACGTCATCACTAATACTCAAATATAAAACCAAATTTGAGACCATAAATATAGAATATAGGCATAAGGCATAAGAATGATTTTAAATTAATATCACACCCAAATCATAACTCATTAATGATCCAATTATATACAATGGAGTGAAGATTTATAACAAACTTCCTCCTCACAGGTTTTAGTGAATATCCCAAAAGTTTTGTTTGTTATTATATAGCTTTGTCAATAAGAATCTTGTAAATTCTTAGACTATAAAGTATATCGATCTATCTATCTATCCATCTATCAATCTATCCAACTATCCATCTATCCATCTATCCATCTATCCATCTATCATAATCCTAGAATGTTTATTATTTTAATATTGATTAAGCGTAGACAATGTAAGCTAGGAATTATAACTTACAATTTTTGGACGTAAGTATTCCGGAAGCTCGTCAAATATGGTGGGGACTGCTCCTTTCAGAAGATATACTTTTTGATTTGTTTGATGAAGGAAATTCTGTTCAAAATGCTTAGAACAAAGCCTATCGTTGCTTGTAGGCTTCCAACCTTCGATCCTCATATTTTTGATCCATAAATCATGTCTAGGAAGATCTTTAGGAAACCTGTCGAGGAAGAAAGAAAATTAATTTTATTATTCATACAACTACAAATAAAGGCCACCCTTGAAATGCACACCTTGTATAAGGGTATTGGTATATTATATATTACAATGCAAAGTCATAATATTTCTATTCAAAATGTAAGCTATAATAGATACGCCACTGGAAAACTGATTGTATTTGAACCAAAAAATCCCTTAAAAACATAATTTTTAGACTTTACGTGCTCAAAAACATTATGATTCGCATGTTAGTGGTACATTCCAAATTATATTTCGGATACACATATATCTTTGAACTAGATATCGAGATATTTGCATGAATTTCGGATACACCAAAAAAATAAGATCATAAATTTACCTGTGAAAAGTGATTCCTGGCTCCTTCCTGCTGCTGTGTCTTTTACAACGGTAAGCTGCACACCCCACCATTACGCTCACCACAATATTTCACAATTATTGGTCTTAAAAACGTTAAATATCGCAAAAAACACCACCTTGACACTACCGTCAGTTTTCCACCAGCATTTTGACAGCTATTCATTTTCGGTATCAGCTAATCCATATAGCATCAAATGGGCGTGCGGTATCCCCTCTCTTTCCTTATCTAAGCGGTACCCCAATGAAGTGCTAATACATATGGAATGGGCATGCCCGCATGCGTGCACTCTTTTGTGGCTAGAAAGAGATAGCGCTAGTCAGGGAAACCGGCAGAAGATTTGCGGATGCGCCACGCCGCATAGCTGGTTAGGAGGTAGGTGGCTGTGCTTTATCCCTGACGAGCTCTATCTCTCTCACTGACCACTCTTTCTTATGCGTGCTTTTTCCCTGTCTAGCTCTATCTCTCTCACCGACCTCTCTTTCCTATGTCGTCCGACGGGCTTATTCAAGTGTCACATCGGCAAACGATCGTTGGAAATTCGTTGGATAATCTCTGGATAAGACGTCATTTCGTACGCATGCGCCAATTTTGGAAATATCCAGCGACTGGCAATCCTGAGAGGCGTGTCATGACAGTGATGGCGGCTTCCTGTTCCTCAGCCGTCAGCTGATGAGCCTAACCTAAAGGCCCCCATAGACGTCGTTCTTTTTTGGCAGTTTTACCCGTGCGAGTAAAACGGTACAGGTAAACACGAACGACGACCATGTCTACACACTACTCGTTCTTTCGTCCAGTCTCTCTGAAATCTTAGTGCTATAAACCGCATCGAATTCGTGATGGATTATACGACAATGTTGGCAGTGGCGGCCGCAGTGGCTATAAAAGTGAAATATTCAAGAAAAAAACGTTCAAAATGGGCTAAAGAATGGTTACTTAAGCGTAACAAATTTTCACATGTGAATCTTTTTGGGGGCTTATAAACCTCTTCAGTCCCCGAACCAGATTTCTTAGATTGCCCGACTTTCTTCAATTCCTTTCTGAAGCAACCACGTAAAGAGTCAATTTTCTTTAAGACTGAATCTCTCGTTGTTGATATATCTACTTCTTGTAACTTTTTTGTCATGTCTTCGTAGGCTTTATTTTTTATATCTCTGTCAGAATACTCAGCAGATTTAACCTTCCACAGGCACGGATAGCTTCTATAGAGTTCTATGAACTCAATTAAAAATTGTTTGGAGTAATTCCTCAAGTCAGTCATTGTGTAAATTACAACAATATTTCTATTTACCTCGATACACAAATTTCTTCGACTTTAGATTACTGTACAACAACCGAAATTACTGACGCTTAGTTGGAGGTGAGTCGACACTGAAAACATCCGTCCTTCTTAATCGCCTCGTAAACACACACAGGCAGACTTGAACGAACACGTTTGAAAACGGACGGTTAAAATCAAGCGAGAGCTGATATTTTTGAACGCCAGCAAGGACAGTTTTTGGCCACATACTGTCCGTTTTACCTGTACCGTTTTACTCGCACGGGTAAAACTGCCAAAAAAGAACGACGTCTATGGGGGCCTTAACAACCTAACCGTACTTATTTTTTATTGTCATTGACGTCTTACCCCCAAAGACGTCAATGTTCATTGTTGTTTTAGCCGAGCCACCACAGCTATATACATATTCTCGGGTGCGTAATGTGAGAAGACCCCCCTGCAGTACATGATCGACAGAGGGGTTCGTGAAAGTGGTATGTGGGTGATTCTACATTAAGAGGTACTTTCAGCGGCCACAGCGAAAACACATACTACATTCTAAAATTTATTAAAAGTAAAGCTAGTAGCTCTCAGTATTCAGCATCTACTTCAGTGCTAGTGAATATGATTACTGTATTTTCCATAGTTTCGCCATAATCACACTTTAACCTTTGAAAAAGTCCCTCCCCTGGTATGTCCTTTGACTGTATCGTCATACAATCAGTAATTTTAAATACACTTAAATACAGTTAAATAGTTCAATTTGAGTTATTCCATGAACTAGTATAAATTTTAATCACTACCCAAATAGTACAATTAATGAACATATCCTTATCCTTGAGATATATTCTGGCAAACTTTGTCCCTTATATTTCGCGTCTCCTCCCCTGGCATTTTGCAATCTTCGAAATATCTAGTTTGTTTTCATTTATATTTGATGATTTGGGTCTGAATGGTATGCCTGTGACATGAAGTTTGCACTTTGCAGGAAGCATGGCGCAGGTCCACCATGCGGTCTCGCTAGAGGCCATTTTCATCAAAAAGCTTGTTGGTGGCGAGTGTTTCCAGTGAATGCTTTCTTTCCACTGGTGAGTATTAATTCATGAAAATTGATGCTAACGATTCATCAGTTTCCTGGAGTAGCTGTAATTTGTGTGTAGATTGTTACATTACTTTTGTGTCTCTGAGTGCTAAATAGTTTTATTGTTATATCTATTTTCTGGTGAAAAATCCCCTCCCCTGGTATATCTCCCCTGCCTCCTATGATGCCAGGGTAGAGAGAACATGTCCAAATGGGAATACTGCCATGATTTGTATAAGCAGTATTGCAATGCAATACTGTTTTTTTTAATGTCATGCCGCTTTGCCGATATCTGACATATAGATTTCTTTAGAGTACAATGGCTAACCGGAAAAAAATGACTCGTGAGGAACGCCTTGCAAAAGAACGTCAGGCAGAAAGATTACCACAGCAGCGCATAAAAAATTATCTAGCAAAATATGAACAAAAAGATAAAGAAAAGAAAAACTACGGAAAGAAAAAAGACAAAGGTAATATCAAGACTGTGGACTGACTGAACTGTTAGTTCTTGGGCTGTTCGACCGGCGTCAAGCAGCGAAGTGCGCCGACACCAAGGGGGCGGAGCGTGGCGACGCCGGCCGAATAGCCCAAGAACCAACAGTTCATCGGATCATGGCCGCGAAAGTCTTACACAATACAGACTGAATGACTCCCCGTGAAAAAAGAAAAGTCTAAAAGTTATGGCGAGAAAAGCAACGAAGAAGTCAATACGTACTAGGAAAGCAAGAAATTTTGACAATCAAAAAACAAGCAGCACAAATAGCTAAACTGAAATCTGAGGTGCAATGGTACAAAAAAAACTTCAAAGATCAACAAAACAAGCTGAAGCAAACACCAAATAGCAAAATAGTCAAATTGGTAGATGCACCAAGTGCGAAAGAAATCATAAAGAGAAAGCTGTTGTTTGGTGAAGTTAATTCCCAACAACTAAAAGAAAACTTTCCAGATCTATCAACAGAAAGAGAGGAGCTCGGAGAGGAGACTGTTTAAAAGTGTAATCAGTGGAAAATTAGTGGATGAATACCGAATTTTTGAAAGAGAAAAGGAACTAAAACTTTAAAGAAACAAGAAGCAAAATTAAGACTGGTAGACAAAATACAATGAAGATGCAGGACAATCCTGAACATTTGGGAAAACATCATACTGCAACCACAGTTTTGTGCTATAGTCAAATTATTACACAGGGGAACTGAATACCGTTACGTAGCAATGTGTACTGATGTGGAAGAAGATAAGAGGTAGTCTTTTGTAAAATCTGCGACAATACTGCAAAAAATTCCAGAGAACTGATGATTGAGACGTTTCGTTTGTTACTCACGACCAGATTTTAGAAAAACTATGAAATGACAGCGGGTTTTTTTTTCTTCCACTGAAAGTGTTGACATCTATGAGCAGAGATTAAGAATTACATTTTTATTTACTTATGCTGGTTTCTGATTTCAATAGCCAAAGCTCAGAATGTTGAATGTTTTGTTTTGTAAGAAATTTTATGTCTATGATGCCAGTTTATGGTACACAAAAAATATAATAATTATATGTATTTTCATTGGTTTCAAGAGTTCTGATTTACGTTGACTGGCTGTATTTAACAGCAAAACATTGTTTAAGCAAGTTCAGTCTGATTTGTTAATAATTAGGGGTGTTTCTAAGTAAAGTTTATTTTGTAAAAGCATGTTTTTCTTATATACACTACTGTCAAAGTCCTTTCCCTGTTCAAATTTTATCCTACCCTGCCCTGCTGTATCTCCCCTGCATAGAATATCTCCCCTGGTACCTCTGAAAACAACAAAAAATGAGAAAAATAACTGGCCACGTTACAGAAATGCTCAGAGTAGCTGTTTTGATAAAACCTCCTATTATGAGATCAAATGAAGAAAAAATATGCTGTGCCGCCTGTCCCTTATGTTCAGTGACCTCTTAATGTAGAATCACCCATGTGCAGGTATAGTTTATTCGCGCCTCAGATACTTTGTGGATAACAAGTGCATATGTTATTTTTCATTTTCTACACTGGAACAAACGGAGTCAACGACCCAACGTGAGGGACGTAGGTTGGTAGAACATTTGTTATTAGCCAGTGAGTTTAGGAAAGCTTACTGAGACCATAGAAGTAGGATGGGTCGGCTGGCAGTTTCAATACTCATGGTTCTGAAGCTACAAGTAATGGTGCGTGCTGGACACAGGTAAAGTAGCATGATAGTGTTTTATGTGATCTCATAAAAAGGGCAAAATCAATTTCATATTTGTCAGGATGTTAGATATTATTGTGGCACATCATAATCTTCGTGGAGCTTATAGGGTTATACACCTTATTTTGGATAATCCCTGTTTTCATAATAATTGTTACCATGACTGGGTCTCATGCATAGGTACTCGTTACCCAGCCTTTGTGTTTAAATGAGAATTTAATGTTGCATTAGTTCTAAACGATTCTACAGTAGTATGTTGTTATTGTCAGTGTGTCAACTAGTTATGATAGTGGTCTTATGATGGTCACATTGTGTTGTATAATATTTACGTTTGTAGTAACCAAGAATTATTCATATGTATGGGTGACAGTTTTTATCACAGCACTGTGATTAAAGTTGGGGAATTGTGTTGTATGATGGTAACCTAAAGCACCTTATGCTATGCAGTTATGTTCTTCGCAATTACTGAAATGAAAATATCAATAATAACTCAACACTGCAGTTCCCCACATGTGACCTTTATTCACATTCATAACTAATTTGAAGAGTTTATTGCTATTGATGAACTGTAATTACTAAGTTATAGTCATGCAATTCACTTTTGCAGGATGGGGTGGACATGATACATCGAGTGACATCTCAAGCAGCACATATGAAGTAAGATGCTACAGGACTGGGGCCCTTCCAGGGTAGATTGTGTATTGTGTCAAAGTTAGCACATTATTTATTATGATTACAACATGTATTTTAACTTTGTGCAAGCACGATATATGAAGTTGTTTGCTAATAATAAATGATAAATCCCATGTATTCATACTTTAATATACAAAATGAATCCAACAAACTATCTGTGATCATGGTTAGCTCTTAATAAAAACCTAAATATAACTAGGCCTATCAAATCACTTCAATCAATCAATTTATTGGTGACAATATACAACATATTTACAAAAGTCATATGGTGAACAAAAGTAAAATTACAAACTAGAAATATGAGAATACTGTTAAAAACCTGCACATATAAAAACAAACTACAAAAAATAGTTTATAAACAATGATAAAAAACAGGCGAGGCTACTATATGTATTGGGCATACGTATATATGTCCCATCTTACTAAATAAAAAAAAAATCATCAATTGAGTAAAATACTTCTGATATCAAAATTTGTTTTATTTTTACTTTGAACTCAAACTATGGCACAGTGCTGTAGCTTAATGGTAACTGATTATATAATTTAACAGCCAGATATCTTGGACCACATTGACATCTTGTTAAACATTGAGAAATTGGCATAAGTTTCTTTCTATTTTTGGTTTCGTAACTATGGACATCACTGTGCAATCTATATTGATCCTTATTACCCACAGTAAATTTTGAAGTATATAAACCGCTGGTAAAGTGAGTATGCCCATATTTAAGAAAACATGTCTGCAGACATCCTGATAATTCAACCTACCCACTATTCTTATGGCTTTCCTCTGCAAGGTAAATAACCTTTTCATTTGCGGGGCATGGCCCTATGCTAGGATGGCATAAGTAGGTACAGGGTGCCCTAGTCGCACATCATGCCACGAAGCCTACCAAATTGCAGCAGAAATAATGTTCAGTTGATAGGGTTATACAAAATACTTTTTTATTAGTCTACAAAATAATACATTTCACTTATACACTGTAATACTTTCACTCCACTACCTTTAAGCTGCAATTACAATACTCAAGTCACTGTTGCAGACCTGAAAAGAAAAGCATGATTAAAGTTTCCTACTTACTTGTTGAATGTAGCAAATAAAATTGTACAAGCATTATTCGCTGACTGATGAACTTTGAATATGAATTTGAACATTGGTATTAATGTTGCTAACATGACGCAGACGTGCCATTGATTAGTAGTTTTTGTTTGTTTTAAACTCAGCACCAGTCTACTTCTTTACTTCACACGTTAGTCAACATTGCTTCACATAACTGTATATGCAGTTGTGCACATATTTCCAAAGTACAGGTCAGTAACAATGTAGCCCCGTTGTAGTTAATGTTGATGGCCCCTGCATTTGATAAGGTGTCACTATATCTTCATCATGTACTAGACACTGGAACACATACACAAGTCCTTGTGTGCAGTGGATGGTTTCAGTTGAGGTTAACATGATACAATCATGTTTGAGAATTATTCAAAATACACCACAACATTCTCTGCAATTGAACGATTCATAATATGCTTGGCCATGTGCAGCCGCTTGTATTGTGTATTTGATAGCTACATTATGCAAATGTATGTAGTGGGTGTTTCCTCATACAATGCCATCCTTCTTATCTTTTTTATTTGAAGTAGTAGAAAAAAGATTCCCATTTAAAAAAAATATACATCTATACAAAAAACAGGTTTTTTATTATTTTATCTTTTTGTTCATATTGTATTCTAAATGACAACAGAAGACTATAAAAGTTTCATATAAAAACTTGTTTCTATCTCTACAATTAAAAGAGATAAGAGGGGAGGCGAAGTATGAGGAAACACCTGGTATAACCACCCTGCCTCTTTAACCATAGATTATAGCAGCTGAGGGACATAAATAAGTCATGTCACAGTATCAGGATGATTTCATGGATCTATTACTGCTTACTCAGAGTGTCTGATCCAGTCGGTGGGCTAAGACCATGTCAATACTCAATCGGTTTCTGGTATGCACCTAAACTATATACTTACTGAGCATGATTGGTCAGACAACGAAAACTGCTCACCTTGCCCTCTATCCTTACAGCCGTGCTTCTTCGTGCGTCCACGAGGTACGGTGTTATCTCGTGCCAAGCCTGTTGAAATAACTTAACTACGTGAGCCAGTTGTAGTGCGCCCTACACTAACTGTGCGATGGGATGATATCCCCTGTTCTGTTCAGGACGATCTCGGCGTAGGCGGCTAGCATAGTCCTGGGTCTTCGATCTCCCTCCCAAGCTTCGATACACAACACTACTCACTACGTAGTGGGGGCAGTATACACGCTGAAGTAGTCACATATCGATGCTAGCCCTACTCCAAGTATATCACACTAACCTTTTCTTCGATACAGTGTGTTTGTTTGTAACACCGTACGATCCTTCATCACTTGGTCAGCGACACAAAATAGGTGTCAGTGACCTCAGAGTTCAGCGCAGTGTTGCCAATCTTAATTTGTGAAATTACACGGTGAACTGTTCAAATTACACGCTTTTAGTTTCACATGATTTCAAAAATACACGATTTTTACACACTTTGATATTTTCATTGAAATAAGGCAAAAAGAGACCTAATTTTTGGCATGTAATGTTGGAAATGGGTCAATACTCAAAACTAGACTCAAGTCAAAACCAAACCAAAACTGAACCACCTGGACTCCTGGACACTTGGTCAATCAAATGTGCTAGTACTACCTAGTCAGAAGATGACTTTATCACGTTTTGTGTTAAGACTTGTATCGGCCGTCAATTGTCGTAATCGGTACGTCCTACGTCACAAGTAGTTAAAATTAAAAAAAACGTTCTGGAAGTGAAAAAATATATTTATATTCTAACTCGAATCACAACAAAATCAACATTCATTATCTATTATAAATCATGTAAAACAGAAAACAATGGTTATTTTATGAGAACCTAAAAAATAACATCACTTTTATTGAGTAAATGCCAAATTACAAAATTACACACAAAATACACGCTTTTTGCAATGTTCAAAAAATACACACAAGGCAATCAAAATACACACAAATGGTGTAATTACACGCTTTTTGGCAACACTGGTTCAGCGACTAACAGCTAACAGCTGATCTGCACCACAAACCAGAGCACAAACACAAGACACAAACAAGTCTTTTAGGTTAGGCTCATCAGCTGACTGCTGAGAAACAGGAAGCAGCCATAACTGTTTAACTGTCAAAATAGGGCTAACAGGCCTGCCACTCGCTGGATATTTCCAAAATTGGCGCATGCGTACGAAATGACGTGTTATCCAGAGATTATCCAACGAATTTCCAACGATCGATTGCCGATGCGAGACATGAATAGCCCGGCGAAAAAGTGGTAGATTCAGTTAATTCAGCCAGGGTTGCCTGACCTAGGAAAATTTCCCTAGATCTAGCGAATTTCACGGCACAATAGGGAAAAAGGGAATTTTTATCTTTTTAATATGTAAAACAGGGAAATACTGCGATATTTCATGAAGGATAGAAAAATAACTAAGCCAATCGTTGAATAAAAACTAGTAAATAATCTTTTGTCTTTTTAACAACAAGTTGCTTTTAAACTATAGTCTGTTTTTAATTGAAAATAAGCAACTCTGTAAGCTCTCAGCTCAGTTGTGCTAATATCAACAGGAGGCAAGTGACTGTAGTGTCAATAAGAAACGAATTGCCGTGTTTTATACAATTTTATTTAAAAAAGTGTTCTAATTAAAAATAAATTTTTTTGTAATCTACCTAGATGCTAACCAAACTGTCGAGTTTTATCGGAATTTCAATGCTGTACAGCTGTGCAAATGTGTAAGCAAAAATCCGTAAAAACACGGCAAGTACTGTGTTGTTGGCACCATAGATAAGTTGGCACCACTGAATGAAAATTGAGAACTGACTACTACAAAAATACCATGATACTACGACTTTAGAAGGTATGCTCACGCGCATGATGTCTTCCGTCTCGCTTCCACCTGTGACGTCAGCGTGTGACAAACGGGGTTTGTTTACTCGTTTAGTTACAGACAGGTTATAGCCGATCATTTTCAGTTTATTTTCTTGAGTTTACTCGTTTACCGTAGTAAAGTTTGATAAAACATTAATTATTTGCGATTCTGGAGTTTAACGGCAGTAATACATAATAACCAACTCATTGGTTAGTATGTAAACTAACCAATCCTCTTTGGTTAGTATGTAAACTAACTAATTTTCTTTGGTCAGTTTAACAGAAAAAAGAGGTTATGTTTATGGCAAGTGCAAGTGTGACGTGTTGGTATTGTTTACTGTCGTGCCTTGTAAAATTTGTTTAAGAACAGGTATCTAGTTACCAAAAAAGGATCAGCAACAGCAGTTTGAAAAGTTACTATTAGAATGTTACGTTGTTATGAGAAAAAGTACCAAAATTCAAAATTATTGAACGACAGTGATTATAATGTACTTCTGCAACAGATAAATAGAATACGCGAACAAGGACCTAACACTAATAGCAAGATTGATTATCATGAAATGAATACTTATCATTTACAGAGAATCGAATCATCTTATGTAATCGAATATAAACAATCTGGAAAGATTATTTTACGTTTGAGTGAAACCTATATGATGCCATTAAAGCTGCCCAGCGTCTAGAGGTTTATTTTATAAGAATATTTTGTTACACAAATAGTATTTCCGTTTCTTTTACTTATTTTTAAGTAATTATAGCAATTGTATGTTGTATCTATGAATAAACTTCACTTGATTAAAAATTATTTTTTTAAACTAAAGTAACCAAAGAGGATTGGTTAGTTTACATACTAACCAACGAGTTGGATATTATGTAGTACTAGAGATATTAGGTGTATCCTTTATCCAAATGATGTGGATAGTTTGTAAACTAACCAGAAACACTGGTTAATATGGGTGATATCTTTGTGGCATATCTTGTATAGTTTATAAACTAGCTGGATAGTACACAAACCAACCAATATTCATCGCTATTTTAGTAAAAATATAATTTTTCATTAAAATAACGGCACATTTGGATGGTTTATATACTAGCTGGATAGTATATAAACTATCAAAGTAAACACTTTAACCGTAACATATACATATAAACTCGCACTAGAATTGACCAAGGAATCCAAAAGACATAACTTTGTTATGTCACACTTTTATTATCTCATTATATTTATAATATAGTCCAACTCGACATACTTATACTCACACAGATATTTTCCTGAAAAGCAATATTGTTTGATTACAAGGGTGCCAGGCGCTCAGCTTGGCTCACTCTGATGTATATTTAACCAACAGGCACGTTTCTTTATTATACCAGAATAAGATCAGGTAGAAAATGTTCGTTAAAAAGATAGCTTACGTCTGTATCAGCCCAAAGACCGGGCGTTCCAAAGGACTCTAAAAGATCAGCACCGCACAGCAGTTTGACTTTGACAGGACCAACGTCGTTGTTTTTCACGTTTTCTGGTATCCAACTTGTGTCTGATTCGTTCACGTCGAAACAATTATTGTTGGCGGAGTTTAAAGCAGCGTTCACCTGATTCTGAAATGTTTTTTTTTTCAAAGGTAAACACATTGAGTTTAGCAGAGCTATAGCAGGGAGGAAAGAGCAATATCTGAAGGGATTTGAATGTCATTTGGCATTTATAGCAAAATGTCCATCAGCGTTACAGATTTGAATATTTTCAGGAAATGAAAATCGTTTATATGCCATTTCTGTGGGTGAATTAATATAATTATTTCAATATTAGATATTTATTGTTCATAATAATGGAGATAAATTTGTCCCACTTGTCTTTTTGGAAACTATCCAATGCAATTACTGCATTTTAGTTAAACAAAGAGGCTGAATTTCAAATATAAACTGCCACTTCTCACAATAGGTGTAAACACAGTACAAAGGGTGCCAGAACTAACTAAAATAGAGGGGCGGTTTTCTAGAATTGACCTTCTGCAGTGGATCAGTGCCCTTTAATCCCTAGTGACATACTCGGAGCTGGTTTAATTTGAAAAAAAAATGGAGTCAAGTTGATTGACTCAGTACTTCCCACACATAATGATGATACCATTTTATTATTTCCCATTGCATGAAGCTATAGTCTAACATACCCTTGCAACTAAATTATCGCCCATCTGCCCGCAAAAACAACATCCAACACAAAAACCCTCGTAAATAGTTTCTTGCGTCTCCCTCCTTAGGACCTAGGGCGCTACAGTTTTTTCTGCATGCTTGAACTGGACGATGCGAAACGATCAAGAGCCTCCAACCCGTCTAAAAACGAAGTTTGAGATGATTTTATGTTTTTGGTTTTTTGATTACTGCTGCGCCGCCACTGACACGGTTTTTCAAAAACAGAGTCGTTTTCCATTCTCGCAACGGTAATAAATTCTGTGTCAAAATTTTATTAAAATCACTTCAATAATTTTCGCTTTACGCAATATATATAGAACGAAATAAATCAAAACTCGTATGTACAGATCACAAAATTGGTTTTTGTAATAGGCAAGCCAATGTTCGGATGGACCTAAAAAAGTGTAATATGCCGCTAGGTATTTCTTCTACAGGTCAGTAGACGGACTACTATGAATACAACAAATTTTTCAGTTTTACTACCCCCCACCCCCCAACCGCCCCGATTTCACCCCGCCCAAAAAAAAAATGAAAATGATCAGGAACCCGTAAAACGCCTAAAAACCAAGTTTGAGCTGTTTATATATTTTTAGTTTTTTATTATTGCCGCGCCGCCACTGACCCGATTTTTCCAAGACATACGCGTTTTCCATCCTCGCCTTGGGAGTAATACTATGTGAAAATTTCATCAAAGTCAATTGAACAATTTTTGCGTTACGCGATATCGAACGATCGGAAGCAATACTCGTTTGTATACATCGGAAGATTTCCTTGGTTTCTGTAATAGGCAATTAGACAAAAAGTATAAATTATGCCCAAAAAGTGTATTATCCCAAAATTGAAAATTTTCGCGATCACAATACTCCCCTCACCTATCGGTGTGGGAAATAAAAGAAATGTGTTGCAACACTCCTAGTACCCTTTGTATTTTAATAAATAACATTTTCGAATAATACAGATGTATAATACTGGCCTGGTGGTACTGTAAGACCTGCCTGGTTCTACTCCACGATTCCTGCCTACACTCCCACTCGGAAAGTCTAACCCAGTCGTGGTCTCTAAGGGCGACTTTTAGCATAGTAATCCTGTGATGGGATAGTTCCAGATCTTTCTTCCCGTAGGTGTCGTGCACTGGCGACACCACACCTCCCACAACTTCGTGGGTACCCATCCGGTGGAGATGGTCTCGCGCTATCTCTACAACGAACAGAACAACTATCGTTACAGCCATGATAATAAATTCTCAGAGAGGGACGAGAAAAAGAATGCATTTACAAAGACGCTATTCAACATCAAAATAAGTCTTGTTATTAGTGAATTTCGTCGAAACTACGATATACTATACTTGCTCAGAAATAATGTAAAAAAGTTACTATCCAGCGCCAGCGCACAGTCGTTGGCTATAAACTTATAATATGTTTTTAGGGACAATGCTGCTTCTTTTTGCCTTTTTTTAGAATAAAAATGAAATTTATCTTTGCTAAAATCGATTGTGATGTTGACATCAGTGGTTAGGTGTAAGAATAGCCCCTCACTAAATCTCGCTCCGCAAGTCTCCACTTGGAGTACTTGGACGATATTATTATATCTGACTTTCTAAGTTCCTCTCGCATAATTGCGGTAGCAACAAGTGTTGACGGGCCGTGCCAAGTCAACACTCGGACCATTATTGATCGGAATTTAGGAAGGATCGCACAATATTACAGATCCTCAGGATTACAGACTTTTGGAATACTTTGTGTAACTTTTCGTCCAAGCCCAACTGTTGAAGGTGTTGTGTAAACGTGTTTGGTGTAAGGCCTGAGACAGACATAATGAGGGGACAATTGTGACTTTGTTTTGTTTCCAAAGTCGTTTTATTTCCATGGCAAGGTCCATTATTATTATTATTTATTATATACTTAGTAATTGAAATCAACTGTAAATGAAACAAATTCGCATATCTTGGAGATACCAGCACATATAGGTTTTCGGTTGTCCATAACAGAGTCCAGTCCTAAATACATACATGGGCTTAAAACTTTTTAACAAACAGCCTAACAATATCAAAATAACTAACCCATACGTATTTAAAAGACGCTCCTAATAAGGAAAGGCTATTATTCCATCTCTGAGTATTTTTGTGATAATCTGTAGTTCCTTTTTTGCGCAATGTTCTCACAATGTATATATAATAACTTTTTTGTTTTTTTTTAACTATACTTTTGTAAATATTCACCTGGTAAGATTCTGGTCCTTATCTAATTTACATATTTATTTTTATGTGCCTGTTATTCGGTAATTATTGTTTTGTGTGTTTTTTTAATGTGTATTGGAAAACATATATAGATACCCAGATAGCACAATGACATCTTTGAGACGTCTAGTAGATGTCTGATCCAGTTATTCAAGATGTCTCAAAGACATCCGCTTATGTCTGATAGACGTCCAGTAGACATCTTCTGAAGGTCGTTTGTGTGAAAAAAAGATATCTTTGAGACATCTTTAAAATGTCGTCCAGATATCTTTGAGACATCTTTAGGATGCTTTCCAGAACATCTTTGAGATGTCTAATAGATGTCTGATCCAGTTATTTAGAATGTCTCAAAGGCATCCGCTTATGTCTGATAGACGTCTACTTAAGGTCGTTTGTGTAAAAAAAGACATCTTTAAGACATCTTAAAAATGTCGTCGAGATATCTTCGAGACATCTTTACGATGTCTTTTTCATGATTCCCAGAACATCTTTGAGACGTCTAATAGGTGTCTGATCCAGTTATTTAAGATGTCTCAAAGACATCCGCTTATGTCTGATAGATGTCCATTAAACATCTTCTGGAGGTTGTTTGTGTAAAAAAAAGACATCTTTAAAATGTCGTCGAGATATCTTTGAGACATCTTTAGGACGTCTTTTTTATGCTTTCCGGAACATCTTTGAGATGTCTAATAGATGCCTGATCCAGTTAAAGCAAGAAGAATTAACAACGTAAGTATTGTGATTGGAACTAGGATTTGAAAAAAAGTCAATGCAGTTTAATTATTTATTTCTTTCGGTTTATTAATTGTGGTATTTTTCCTGTCGCTTGCCCTTCTTAACCACAGCTGCACACAAGTTTCGACCTCCTTTCTGTCCCAACTTACATCTTTGGCATGTTCTGCTGCATCTTGAACAACAGAATTGAGTTGAAATATATAACAAGTTCGACTGAAATGTTACTAAATACCTATTTGCCTCATTTTTGAAATGATTTTTGCTTAAATTGCTTTTTTTTGTTTTTGAAGAGTTGCAAAATGAAATGTAACCACAGACATTAATTTGTACAAATAAATGAAAATAGTTCCACAAGTTTACAACGTACAGCAACAATAAGTGGATGAGGCATGAGGTTATTGAAAAGGAATCCAAATTTCCAAATTATCTACTTACATAATACTTGGCCAATTTCAGGGTGTAGAATGGCCTTTTCCACTTCCTTCCTAGCCAACTATACAACAATGCAAAATCGTAAAACTTCCACAATCCACAGTACCACAGTTCTAACCACAATTCTAACTCGCAGCCATTGCTCGCAGCACACCACAAAATGTCTCCACTTTTAGGCATTAACCAACCTCGTACTTGTAAGTTATGCTTTATCGATGCTCTCACTCTCAGGAAAACCAGAAAAAGCAAACGCTCACAAGGAAAATCTCATAGATAAATAGATTTTTCTGTCGGGTTAGGTGGAACGCGAAAGGCGAAAGGAAAAGTGAAAGTGAGGTTAGCGTGGTTAGCGAATCACACAAGCGCATAAAATTCGTTTGGCATGGCATGATTGAGCGGGAATTTTGAATCAGAATCATTTATGCTGTTTGAAAATAGCTTATTATTATTATTAATGATCAATTCAAATTTTTGGTAAGTATTCAATATTATGTTTTTATTTGTTCTTTTGTACAGGCCCAGAAACATCATCAGGTTACTTTTGTGTAGCATGTTGAATAAAAATTCTTTTAAAATCTGCACATTAAACGGATATCTTTAAGACACGAAAACTTGGACATCTTTAAGATGCAATTAGCAAGACATCTTAAAGATGTCTTCTTCATACCACAAGACGTTCAGACGTAAAAGCGACATAGAGTGGACGTCTTACAGATGTCTTATACTATTTGGTATGAGACATTTTTGAGATGTCATCGTCAAGACGACTCGAAGATGTCATTACCAAGACATCTTACAGATGTAATCGGCAAGACACCCTGAAGATGCCTTTATTAGGTCTCATCATTTTGATTAAAAGTTCTGTTAAAATCTGGACGTTAAATGGACATCTTTAAGACATGAAAACTTGGTCATCTTCAAGATGCAATTAGCAAGACATCTCAAAGATGCCTTCTTTATACCACAAGACGTTTAGCCGTAAAAGCGACATAGAATGGACGTCTTACAGATGTCTTGTACTACCTGGGATGAGACATCTTTGAGATGTCATCGTCAAGACGACTCGAAGATGTCATTACCAAGACATCCTAAAGATGTAATCGGCAAGACACCCTGAAGATGTCTTTATTAGGTCTCATCATTTTGAATAAAAGTTCTGTTAAAATCTGGACATTGAATGGACATCTTTAAGACATGAAAACTTGGACATCTTTAAGATGCAACTAGCAAGACATCTTAAAGATGTCTTATTTATGCCGCAAGACGTTCAGACCTAAAAACGACATAGAATGGACGTCTTACAGATGTCTTGTGCTATCTGGGTAGGTAGGTATGTTGGTTGTTTATGACTACAATTTTGACAATTTGTTTTCTACCATAATCTTGACACATTCTATATTCTATGCCATCATCTGATGATCCCTAAATACTTATTCTGCTTTTTCTTGCTTTTAACAATATATCTTCATCTGTTTTTTTTACAATGAAGACAATTGACGTCGAGCCGAGTGCCTTGGGTTTCGGTTTTTGATTTTGATGGCGTTGAGGTTGATGCGTTTAGAAATCTGTTCGAGTCGGTCGGTAGCCGGTATTGGTTGATGACGAGACCGTTAGTCGCTAGATGGCGCGGCACGCGCGAACGCTGCTATCAGAACATCCACTTATTTGAGTTACGGTAGCTGATCGGAATAATCGCCGGTGTCTTCGGACCCTATCGCATGCTTGTGAAATATCGGTACTCAGGTACTTGCAATAGCACTCCGCCGACGGCGCCGGCTATAAACCTAGGTTATGTTCGGGTTAGGGCCTGGGTTAAGTCGGCAACGTCGGCCCATTTCAAAACCCATAGCATTAATTTGCTATTGCTCAGGAGTTCTTCGCCGTTTAGGCATTGTCTCCTTAAAAAAACAAATATGTAATAAAAACACAAGTAGTTAGCATGACACTGCGACTCCGACCCCTAGGTTGAGTTTGTAGTATCATGTAGGCATGAGCGATATCGTGATTTCTCGATATCTATGATATTTGATACCGACCGCTACTTTTTAGTATCGGTGATTTAAAAGCGTGACGTGATCACGACTTTCAGAAACATAGTATTGCTGGTGGTATTGCTAGTTGCTACTGCTAAGAGTGCTAAGTTATAGGTTAGCGTTAGTGATATCGTGAAATAACACATTTCGCCAACTTTTCGCTAGATACGGAATTGTGGTTACATTTTTAAATTCAAGTTCATTTTCATTTCAGAGTGTACAAATTTTGAAAATGATTCGAATTTTTTAAATAAATATTTGTTGGAGGTTTATCATAAACGTATATTTTTAACACAAACGTAGGCATAATTCTTGAATACAAAAAAAAAATAAAAACTAACAATACATCACAGGAAGGTAATTAATTAAAGTCTGATACAATAACATAAATAGAATATTCTTGATAAAAAAAAAGAAAAAAAAAACAAAAAAAACCCAAAACGGTATAGGCGAAGCCGCATTCATTCACGACTTTCGATGACGTTGACAATGCGATAGCGTTCCACGTCGTTGGCGATACCCGAGGTCGCTCGCGACCGAGGAACGGAGAAACACAGATAATACCGCGATCACGTCACGCTTTTCTCTTGCATTCGGTAGCAGTCGTGATTCGTGATTTTGAAATATCAGTGATTAAATCACAGGTTCGTGAAATATCTACCACCACTATTTAACACATATTTGAACAATGGTTTATTGTGTGGTTGTGGGATGTAATAATAAAAAAGTAAAAACTATTCGTCACACTAGCGCTACTTGGGATGGTTTGGAAAATTTGGCAGGTTTCATAAAATAAAAATACGCTAAAAGATGGTTGGAGATTTACAGGTTGCAGAACGTATTTTGATATTTCATTTTCATTCAAATAGAGAAAGGCTAGTTCTGTATGCTCTTATTCACCCCTTTTTCAGTTCTTGTTGTCTGTCCAAAATATATTTCCCCATTATCCCCATAGATTCATATATATAGAATCAATACCTAACTACAACACAAGAGAGCAACAAATAATGTGCCCTATACCCAGGCCATCAGAAGCCATCACTACAAAGTGGATCAAACTTTTTAATTCAAACATATTATTAAAAAGTTACATCGTGTGAAAACATTTTGAAAAAAATTGAGGAAAAACCTGTTTTTTTTTTTTTACTTCTTTGTCATCGGCATCGACTACTTTGGTCATTAGCCTCGTGTTCTGTGTAGGCTTTGTTACTGTTTCCCGGCGCCACTTAGGAACAGCACTGTTAGAAAAACCTGTTATTACTAGGAATCTTTAGTATACGAGAATTCACCTGTGCTAGCTAAATACAATGCCCAGAAAGATATTGTATTGTTGTATTGTGATATGTTTTTATTTTATGTTTAACATATACGCGGTTGTGACATATATTTGAATAAATAAAAAATAAGAAAATTTGGTAATGTATTTTTCCACCAATCATTAGCAGAAAAAAGTCAATATTCATTCGCCATAAACATAATGCCATTATGCTTGTTCATGATTTTTAAAAACTTCTAATGACAAAATCATGTTATTTATTTCTTTTCTACCTTTTATTAAGAGAATTATACAGTAAATACATATGCAAATTGGCTTGAAGAGCTGGTGACGCAACATCTTAATCTATATATAAAAATTAAGAACCGTAATCAAAGGCTCCTGAATGGAGTACATAAAAATTCCACCCCCTTCACGAGAAATTTTCCCACAAAAAGATTGTTTCACTAGGCACTCCAATCAACCTTTTATATGAGATTTCAGAAAAATACGTCCAGACCGCTCTGGCTCTGTTCTTTTTCCACAATGTAAATTTTTTTGAGTACATAGATTCAAATTTTTTTATCTGAAATTCAGAACGCTCGGAACTACTGCAAACGGGTCAGGCGTCAATTAATATCAATTCTCTGTATAACTATTTCACCAATTTTTATTCAGATACAGAGCAATATGTATCGTTTATATTATACTGTGCATGAGCTATTTTAATTTTGTATGAGTATTAAATATCGTAGTGCGTCAGGTCGGCCGGATGGACGAACATATATGTGATTCTTCTCCGGTCGCCTGATCAGTCGTAACTGACAGGTAGACCGGACCATACACACGTTCAGGCGACCGGACGTCAGGCCGGACGGAGGGACAAACATATATTGATTCTTCTCCGGTCGCCTGATCAGTCGTAACTGACAGGTAGACCGGACCATACACACGCTCAGGCGACCGGACGTCGGCGGACCATTCAGTTCGAACTGACAGGCCTGCCGGAACGTGTGTAGCCGACATACGATTGGTCCATTCAAAAAGAAAGGGACAGACAGCTGGTGTTTCCACGACATTTGGATCTCGATACGATCCCAAAAAATAGCGAATCGACCTTGAACAGGAAACGTTTTGAAAACGTATCCAATTGATGTTTCCACTATATAGTGAGTAATTCTTCGATATCTCGCAATATATACCTGACAGAAGAAAATATCAAATACAAAAGTTATTTGGTTAAGACGAACATAAAAAAACATAAAAATATTTTGGAATATACAGGGTGTTGCGGGAAAGTAGGGTAGTGATCAAATTGATTTTTTTAAATGGAACCATAACTTTTTTTTAATTTTTCTAGCTTCCATCATCGATCTCTATTTAACCCTAAAATATTTTTGGGATTGGCTGCGATGTTGCCAAGTTATAATTTATTTTCTAATAATTTCCGGATTTGCAAGGTCGCAAGTGATACGTCCGAATTGATATATTTCTTGAACTTCTCTCAATAATATTATACAGCGCGTTACTTGAATATTAAGTGAATATTATTTTGGATGTTATCAGCAATGCGCATCTACAGGGTGTTTTTGGCAGAATTTTAAATTAAGGCAATTTGAAGGTCATTTTACTCTGTTTTTTAAATGTATGTTTTATTCTAAATAGAAATATCTACTAATACCCTATCTCGCTTTGTAATATTTTTCTTCGCGTTTGCGACGTTGCCAAGTTATAAATTATTTTACCAAATTTTTGAACAAATATCTATGATTTTTATTAATAGAACACACTGTATATTTTATTTAACATAGAAGTACTCGCTAGTAATGGTTTACGCCGTGAACAAGTTTTAACTGGTGTTCCTAAAGTAATAAAACCGTTTTCCTTACACATACTGCCTATTTCGAATACCAGGTCAGTAAAAGGTACACGAACGCTTAAATATCTCCAAAACTTGCTCAGCTGGAGCGAGAAAATCTATATCTGGAGGTTTTCTAACATGAAGAATTCAAAAATTATAACAGCAGCGTTGCCAGATTTACCACTTTTACGGTACACGTCATAATTTTGTTATTTTCAATAAAATCCTCTACTTATCTTTATTGCAATGAATTGCGCATGTCGAATTTAGTAAGATTTCATAACTTCAAAATTTTGTTTCTATTGATTACTGAGATACGGCAACACCACTTTTTCAGTAAAAAGTACCGGAACGCTTGAATATCCAAAACTGGCACCACTGAAGCGAAAATTATCAAAATCGGAGAGTTTTTTACAGCAAAATTCAAAAATCAGTGTTGTCAGATTTACCACCAAATAGGGCATTTCATTCAAAGTAATGACGTGAAAGGTAAAATTGGAAAATCTGACAACGCCGATGTTAGCATTTTTGAATTCTGTATGTTCAAAAAACCCCAAGTATTGAATTTCAGCGCTCCAGCTGTGGCAGTTTTGGAAATATTCAAGCGTTCCGGTACTGTTTACTGAAAGAGCAGTGTTGCCGTATCTCAGTAATTAATAGAAACAAAATTTTGAAATTGTGAGACTTTACTAAATTTGACATACGCAATTAATTGCAATAAAGATAAGTAGAGAATTCTATTGAAAATAACAAAATTATGACGAGTAACTTAAAACTGGTAAAATCTGGCAACGCTGCTGTTAGAATTTTTGAATTCTGCATGTTCAAAAACCTGCAGTTATGGATTTTCTCGTTCCGGCTGTGCCAGTTTTGAAGATATTTAAGCGTTCCTGTACCTTTTACTGACCTGGTATTCGAAATAGTAGTATGTGTGCAAGGAAAACGGTTTTATTATTTTAGGAACACCAGTTAAAACTTGACACGCTATAGACCATTCCTAGGGAGTACTTCTATGTTAAATAAATATACAGTGTGTTCTATTAATAAAAATCGGAGATATTTGTTTGAAAATTTGGAAAAACAATGTATAACTTGGCAACGTCGCAAACACGAAAAAAATATTACAAGGCGAGATAGGTTATTAGTGGATATTTTGATTTAAAATAAAACATACATTGTTACATTTAAAAAAACAAAGTAAAATCACCATCAATTTAAAATTCTGCCAAAACCACCCTGTAGATGCACATTGCTGATAACATCCAAAATAATATTCATTTAATATTCAAGTAACTCGCTGTATAATAATATTGAGAAAAGGTGAAGGGATATATCAATTTGGACGTATTACTTGCGACCTTGCGAATCCGGAAGTTAATAGAAGATAAATAATAACTTGGCAACGTCGCAACCGATTCCAAAAATATTTTAGAGTTGAATAGAAATCAATGATGGAAACTAGAGGAATTTAAAAAAAGTTATAGTTCTATATATAAAAAACAAGTTGGTCACTATCCAATACTTTCCCGCAACACCCTATATATTTCAAAATATTTTTAGGATATGCGTCTTAAGTCACCAAATAACCTTTGTACTTGACATTTTCTTCTATCAGGTATACCTTGCCAGATATCGAGAAATTACACACAAAATGTTTTAAAAGCTCGTGGAAACGTAGTGATATATTTCACATTCGCCTGAACGTGTGGAGGGGCGTCAGCCAATCAGAGGCGACCGGTCTTTAGGCGGCCTTGTTCAGTTCGAACTGACAGGCCTGCCGGAACGTGTGGGAGCGAGGCGACCGGTCTTCAGGCAGACCGTTCAGTTTGAACTGACAGGCCTGCCGGAGCGTGTGTAGCCGACATAAGACAGATATAACAGGAAACGAAATAAAACTTTCAAAAATCAATGCACCACGTTTGGCACCATGTGCTTGTGCACTTTTGTCACACGGTGACGTCATGCGCAGACCGGTTCGAAATCTGTCCGCCAAGTGATCATATCTGTCAGTGTCGTAGTATCATGCAAAAATACAGACCAGTGCTGTTAACAGCCTGCGTCTTTTTATTATAAAATTTTTTATTTGTATAAATGTTTAATGTAGATGTACGTCTTTTGGTATAATAAAAAATAAAGGATTGTATATATACTGAATGACTAATAATTCATTTTTATACCCCAAGTATATTACATACAGAGTGTCCCACACACGACGATTAAGACAAGCAAACATATCGGAACTGGGCAGTAGTAGCGAATTATAATTTTGGGGGGTTTAAATTAGAACAAATATAGTATCTTTTCTTATTACTGTACAAGTGTGCTAGTTTGTTGGAATTGTTTTATCGGTAGGAACACAAAAAGTCACAAATATACAGGGTGTCCCATTAAAAACTTTGAATCGGACGTCACGTGATCAAAAACAAATACGTCATTGGGTGACACACTAAGAAGAGAAGATACTATATTTCTTACGAATGATTAACAACCTACCTCACTTCTATAAAATAAATACATTACCGACGATTTAGCGTTTTATCTACTCTCAGCTATACAGCGATTACCAAAATGCTTTTGAACAAGTAATATTATAGGTAGATAGTAGATACCTATAAACAAACAGTGTGAAGTATTATAGTATTATAGGATTAAAATCACGGACTATGTACTTGGTAAATTAAAGACGCTATAATAAATTCTATTGTCGTTATGAAACATCAAACATTAATAATTCAAACGATGACAGAGTATATTTATTTTGGTGACAAAAGTCCAAAAGTGAGGTTAAGTTTTCAATATTGTGTTATTGGTTATTGTGTAATTATTATGTATTTAAATTGTACTATTCATAGCCAAAGCTAGATAAAGTATAGTATCCAACTCGCGGTAATAGTAATAACTCACTTGTTGATTTTCAGCACTCGTCTTCAACTGGTGCTGCAAACTTCAACTGCTTGAGTTATTACAGTTATTACCGCTTATGATTTCTAATGGATGTATGAAACACCCTAATATAACTAATTGATTTAACTCTGCTAGATTTTCTTTTTGAAATTTTCGTTAAAAATACAAAATAAATTTTAATATTCAACCCTATATTCGTGTAAAGTGTGTGACGGCCGTGTCAGAGGTTTTCCTTTGATGCCGCGCATGTGTTTTGTTCGGGTTTCAATCACGAGTAGAATTAGAAATAGAAATACGTACTATACAGCTGTAGAGCAAACTATAAACAGAGGACGGTTTCAGTAAAAGTCAGGTAGAGGTGTATTAATTATTTATTAAAAATCATAGTCGAAATATACATACATAGCATATATTAAATAATTCCTAGTAGACGGCGGGGTAGTGGTGGTGGATCCATGATGGGTAATGGTGGACACCTCCGAAGGCTGAAAAAATCCAAACAGTAAGGTAAACGTACCTACGAGTAATTTATCAAATCTTGGGAAAAATTCGTCTTTAATCAGAGCTCAAAATAATCATAAATAATAGTCTTTGTAATTAATCCAGCTTACAGGTCCACCTAAAACATCGCAGTCGTGAACTAGGGACCAAACTAGGATTGTGATATCCTTGAGCTCACTTTGAGTAAGGTGAAAATCATTTTCTCAGATTGAAATTTGAATTTCCTGGACACGTGATGTTAAAAAATTAAACGAAAACTGAGTGGAATGTTCGAAAGTTCTACAGGGTGTATCGTACCATGCTTACGTAACATTTTTTTGTACTTCAACCCTTAGAAACCACCCCTAACTTTGTTTTTTTCAAATAGCACCTAATAGTTTTTCCTGCACAAATTAAGTGTTTATTTTATTTAAAATCTTGTAGTACTTTTGATTTTATACAAAAACTTATTTTTTTCGTCAAGTCATAAGCATAAAATAAATAAAATTAGGATTTGTTTGAGGCATAATATTTTCGTAAGAAAAACAGATAAAAAAGAAAGTGTTAGGTGTAATTTATACCTGTCAGTTTGAAATTACTATTGACGAGTTGGAAAATTGACTTGACCGTTTTTAATAAATAATTATCACTTGACGTTTTAGAAATCACAGCTGGAAAAGGTGAAAAGTATAAGCGTTACTTGTATTTATTTGTATAGTAGTGGGTGTACATTTTTGAAATAGATAAATATCTACAAGATTTTTGACGAATCCTATGAATGTACCATATCAGTGGGCGCGGCGATAGTTAGTGATTACCTGCAGCATATGGGGTGTATACGGCGGCGGCGGAGGCTGGCGTCCACGCCCTCCAGGTGGGCACGACTGCTCCGGCGTGGCCTACGATACCCGCTGCTGCGGCCGCTGCGGCGCCGCTGTAGGTGTGGTCGTCGTCGTCGTCGGCGTACTGCTGGTGCTCCAGGATGTGCTGCTGCTGCAGGTGCTGCTGCTGCAGGGTCTGCTGCTGCTGCAGCTGCTGCTGGTTCTGCAGTTGCTGCTGGTGCTGCAGCAGCTGGATCTGCTCCAGGTGGTGCTCGCGAGTCAGCGCCTGCTGGTGCTCCAGCTCCTGCTGGTGCTGCAGGTTGTGCTCGTGCTGCAGCTGGTGCTCCTGAGACAGCTCGTGCTGGGCCTCCAGGTGGTGCTGGGTCTCCAGGTCGTTATTGTCCTTCACGATGTCTCTATACGAAACACCACCACCAATTTTAAACTAAGCTTCATACTCCATTACTTATTCATGATGATAACATCTTACGCAAAACAACGTTCCTGACTGAAGAACGAAAAATATGTGGAAAACAACATCCTGACTGAAGAACGAAAAAGATGTACAAAACAAAGTTAAGGTTGAATTCATTATTTCTTCATTTGAACAGAGAAAATCCTTTTCGAAGATAAATTTGTAGCCGAAGTGGAAAAGTGCGATGCGAAGAGCTATAATATGTATATCCAACTCAGCCTCGGTTGTACAATGCGAGCTTAAGCTTCGGCTTAAGGTAAGCCGACGTTAAACCACGTCAGTTGCTAAATGTCCGTTGTACAATGCTGGCTTAACCCCCCACTCCAAGCTTAACACTACGAGCTTACGTAACCCGAAACTTAACGCGAGCTTAGCTGATGTTTAAACCTAACCCGATACAAGTTACATGATATGTCAAGGAGCAACCTTCAAATTGCTTGTCACTTTATTAGGTCATATTTTTTGAAAGATTTGTGTCTGATTTAACGAAGAAATTAAATGAAAAAAACAGAGACAGGAACAGTCGTTGCCGAAATTTGAGACAAACTGTCGTAAGTGCCTAACCAAAAAAGGTAATTTTTCAGATGATTATGTCAGTACGTATTGCTTCATTGATGCCAAATGCAGTGAATTTCATTATCAACCAGGTTTAACTAAGCCCACGATTGTACAACGGATGTCGACTTCAAGCCTACGCTTAGCTAAGCTTAGGTTTAACAAAGCTCGTGTTAAACCCGCATTTGTACAACCGGCCCTTAAGGTACCAAAGAGAGACAGAGATTGATTCCTCAAAAACGTTGAGAGACTGAGTAGTGCGTTTGATCCAGGTTTCAGTGCACACTCACATGTGGCTGTGACAAGTAATGCACAAATTCTTGAACAAAATCTTATTAAATCTTTGATATAATGTTTCGCAAGAAACTTGGCTTTTTCTGTAACTCTTTGCGTTAAAAGTTCAGTAATTTTTGTTAAAAAAGATTATTTTTTTCTTTAAAGTTTAAATAAACAGTAAGTGAGACCTTTCTGAATTTCATCTCTCAGTCTATCAAGGATGACCAAAAAGGTGTTCACTTTAAAATAATCTCTGGAGCCGAAGTGTATTTCAGGTTCTTTATTCGATATTTCATTCGTAATTTCTCTCTTTCAGGGAACAGTTGGTACCTAAGTCTGTAATCATCTCTCTCCAGCCAGGCTTTCGCCAATGCCTTATAGGTCCAGGCGCCTGATGCCGATTGCAAGCGCATAAGGTTCTGGGCCGATTCAGAAACTGCCGGCTCCTATCCTAGCTAATCGGTCCGCTCTCTCGTTACCCGGTATACCAGTATGTCCGGGGACCCACAGCAGGGTCACCTTCTTATCGTTTGCTAGTTTCTGAAGAGCGACAGACAGAGCATTCTTGTGCCAGAGCTGATCTGGCCCTTGGAGCTGCCACCGCTTTTAGAGTTGTCTGCCTGTCAGAGCATACGGTATATACCATCAATATGGTGTACATCTCCGTCTAGAAGACGGTCTCGCAAAGCTTCGCTGCACTCCTTTTCCACCAGGCAGAAGCCTGATGCTACTCAAGGAAAAGAATGGCATTAAGTATTGCTGGTGTGTGGGTGGGTACCTAAAGAAAGTTAACAAAAACTATACGAATAATGTGATTGGCTTAGAAAAGGTAATAGAAAAAGTGTGCTCACCTGGCGGCATGTACGTACGGCACAACGTGGTCAACTCCTCCGTAAACGTGGTGGGGGTAGGCAGCGTAGGATCCGGCGACGATGGGGTGGACGTAGGGGTATGCGCCGATACCGTAGCCGTAACCATGGGCTCCATGGCCGTAGGCGGGGTGGACTCCGTACATGTCGTAGACGGACGCGCTGGCCATCGAGGCGAGGCAGAATACAGCGAATATGGCCACCTGCGCATTTGATCACACACATTTATTATTCAACTACATCTACACAACTATTTGGAAAAATTCATTATGCCAATTGCAAAAAACACTTTCGTAGACAACTAATGATGCAATGTTCTTTCACCAAATAGTGGCTGAACAAAAGGCTAATATTGTTATTTTTGATGCTACTTTATCATTATATTTAGCAAAATAGTGCATACAACAAATAGCCTAATAATAGAGGATCATAACCCCTATAGGTAATAAAAATGTACTCACCTTCATGTTTGCTGCTTGTATCACGTTACTGAAGAGCTGTGAACTGAATGATGTTCACAACAACTGGACGGTAAGCTTATATACTAATTTCTTATCATTTGCATTGACCGGTGTGTCGAATTCTCCAAAAGAGATAAACGGCAGTGTCACGCAAAAATATTCCAAAGCAAGAGCAGTGCAACAATTTGCGGTAACATTGTATATCTGCCCATAATCTTAATTTATACCAGAGTACCTGTAACTATTTATTGTGGGATGGAATTTAGGTGGTAAGATGACTGGGATCATGAACAAGCAACCTCGATGGTACAAATTGTTACATAAAAAGTAATAAACTGTAACCGAAATATTTCTGCAAAGCCACATTTTGTATTAAAAATTTTCCATGTAGTTTTGAAAACTTGTTCTGCGGTTGTGGTTGTCTCCTTGTTCCATCTTATTTCATTGGCCCTATTGGCCGTATTAAAAGCCATATATGCTTGAAACAGACTTTACTTACGTTTTAGCCACTTCTTTGGCCTTTGTCATAGGATAACATTTGACAAAAAAAAGTATTCTCAATAACATTGTTAACTAACTTCCTAACTAAATAACGGTGGTTCTGAAATCTCAAACACCAGATAATTACATTCACATCAGTGACAAATCCAAAATGAGACCTTATATACATCATGTGACATACAGACTGGAACTAAACAACAAATCATAAGAAAATTTGATAGAAACTTACGGCCCATTCAAATTTATGCAGATGCACTTTGCATGCAGGTTTCGAAGACTCAGTACTCTGTACTCAGTACTCTGTACTCAGTACTCTGTACTCTGTACTCTGTACTCTGTACTCAGTACTCTGTACTCTGTACTCTGTACTCTGTACTCTGTACTCTGTACTCTGTACTCAGTACTCAGTACTCTGTACTCTATACTCAGTACTCAGTACTCTGTACTCTGTACTCTGTACTCAGTACTCAGTACTCTGTACTCTGTACTCAGTACTCAGTACTCTGTACTCTGTACTGTGTACTCTGTACTGTGTACTCTGTACTGTGTACTCTGTACTCTGTACTCTGTACTCTGTACTCTGTACTCTGTACTCTGTACTCTGTACTCTGTACTCTGTACTCTGTACTCTGTACTCTGTACTCTGTACTCTGTACTCTGTACTCAGTACACTGTACTCAGTACTCTGTACTCAGTACACTGTACTCAGTACTCTGTATTCAGTACTCAGTACTCTGTACTTTGAAACAAAAAATACCCGATTGTAATGAACAATCAAGCACTGACAAAAAGTTACACATTCAAGCTTTTAGGAGTCAACTTTATAGAAAAATCTGACCTATTACGAACACATTGCGTCAATTGCAACAGCTGCTGGTAAAAAGCTCGAATACCTATTCAGAGCCACGAAGTACTTATTTCTCTTGCTGTATAAAGCCTGGAACATATTGCTCCTATGCTGCTGTCCCTACCCAACAAACAAATACAGCCGTAATTCCCAATTCTTTGTAGAAAATAACCTAGTGAGGTAACAAACTACTACATTTTGCGGTACGAAAATGCCTTGATAATTAAAATTCCCTATTAGTCTTTTTAGTATTACATAAATTAGACATTTCTAACCTATATATCGCCTTTGAAGGCAATGGCCCTCAAAGTTATAATGTTTGGTTCCAAATTACTTAATTTCGACACAATTTTTGCTTTCATATGCCAAGAAAATATTTGGTCAAAACCTCTAGCATAATTTTACTCCATTGTAACATTAAAAAATCCTTCGACTTCCAAGGACAAAGTAAGGAGCCATTCAGGTTATTAAAAGGTAATTTTTTACCCAACTCTTTGCTTAATAGTTAAGACACAAAGAAGGAGAATTGTGGGTTAAAAATAGCAAATTTATTACTAATATTTGACTTCCTTAGTCCCTTATAGTCAATGTCCAAATTTGGTATTTTAGGTAATCTGAGAACACCGCGTGTGAAGAGAAAAATAGGTTAATTTTAACTCTATAGAGAAACATCGGCTTGCGTGCAGACAAAATGAAGCTATATGACACTAACAACGATGCTCCTCTATTTTTCATAACAGCGACTACTTTAAACGTACTCATTTTTCTAAATACAGCAAAACCAAAACACAAGGCACACTAAGCGCCAAAAGCAAAAATATGTGAGGATTATGAGGTTAGTTTCTCCGAATTGAGTTGGTAGTGTTAGTACAAAGACATCGAATGTCGATAGTTGCGTTTTCGATATTCAACGATACTTTGACTTCAGCTTCAAGGTTAATAAATAATTAAAGTAGAATATTTACTTTGAAATGAGTCAATATTTATTTAAAGGTAAAGGAAACTTCATTACAGTATATTTATAATAAAACATACGATCACTGCGTGTGTCTCTAAAATTCGCATCGAACATCGATCGTGTAGGAATGATGTCACCATCGCTGAAGCGTTTCTTTACCTTTTGTTACCAAATTTCGACCTAATTCTAACTAGGTATTATTCACTTAAATGAAGTAATAGCGAACTTTGAGGGCAAAAATATGTTGTCGATTATCACTTGTATAAGGAAAACTGGCCTGAAAGTAAAAAAATAGGTGAATTTGAACTTCAAAGTTGATAAATGTTTCCTCGTCACTTTTTATTTATGGGAGCCATATTGACAACAAGAATGTTCATAAATATTCAACATTTACACTAAATAAAATCAAAATGGTTCATACATTTTCAGTGTTTCGGTATTTTAAATGTTTAAGTATCCAAGTTATGACACCGAGCTGAGAAAAATTGAAATAATGGAATTCAAGGCCATCATTCATAATGTAGTTATAATTTTATATTATTAATAGATATGCCGATTTTTTAAGGCCCGCTTGTTTTTTCGTAGTATCGTATCAAATATTCACAATAAATCTTGCTGTGCAACGAAATTTTGGTTTGTAGAACGGGTATGGAGATCTAGTTATTGCTTATACCTAGGTGTGTATCAGGCATATTGTCGACCATGTTGAAAACTTCATAGTATGACACCAACAGCGTTTTGATATTCATTTCATGCTTTATTGATGTACCCAACTATAAACGAAATCTCTTGACCTATTATCGACCACATTCAGTATACGTTCCACTATAGGTTTATATTTGGGCCTGTTTAAGGCATTAACGACCACATTTTTAGCAATTATTTACCTGTGTCTAGACAATTAGCACTAAAATAGGCTTTGACTTTATGATCCAGAAAACTATCATTACCTATTTTTGACCTCTAAATTACGTTGATTTCATTCCCCACTTTGAGAAAAACAACGTCGAAAAGAGGTAAATTTGACTTGAAGCAACAGGGTATGGGTCTAGCTTGGAAGTAAAAAAGAGGTAAATGTAACTTTAAATGCTTGTTGGGTAGTACCCTGTCAATACTTGGTGCAGTCCATAGAAGGGCAACTTGACTAACCGTTGACCGTACTGCGCCAGCTCCAGCCTCTTTTTTACAAGATATGTTCGGGATGGCCAACGATAATAAGAAGAGTCACATCTCCGCAACAAGTCATTTGTTTAGAATTCACAAAGAAAATCTGTATTTGTTGTATCTTTAGTGATATATCTTGTCGTTTTTTCTTATAAGTAGGAACCATTGAATTGCATAATAACAACAATGTTACCTTTTTCTATATTAAGTTATTTTCGATTCGCGAAAAAAAAAAAAGAAAAAAAAAACGGTGCGTTTCCAGATAAATAGGTAGTGCGAAGAGGGCCTCTAGAACAGCTTGCTAGATATCCTGATTTGACGCCATTACACTTTTTTCTACATAGAGCCATTTAAAATCTATTGTGTTCAGTCGTGCCTTGATATCCCACAACTTGTTTTTTGCAACTGTCCGTCCAGAATTTGAACATCGCCCATTATATCATTGTGTAACCAATAAAGTGGCCCACAGACGCCCCGAAAATCCTCAGAGAAAAAACTGCACAGTCCTGGCTTGAAGGCCCTTGCACTTTGGCTAAAACGGCTAAAAACAAAGTTTGAAGAATATTTAAATTTTTTTGTTTTTTGCTAATTACTGCGCCCCCCGTACAATGATTTCCAAAAGTATAGGAACATCACCTACTAGGACCCCACAGCATATCGGTACCCAAATTTCATAACAATCCATGCAGCGGTTAGTGAGATTACGAGGGTAGAAAAACGCGAACAGGTAGACCGACAGACAGACCGACAGACAGACTGACAGACAGATCAACAGACAGACCGACCGACAGACCGACAGACCGACAGACCGACAGACCGACAGACCGACAGACCGACAGACAGACCGACAGACAGACCGACAGACAGACCGACAGACAGACCGACAGACAGACCGACAGACAGACCGACAGACAGACCGACGGAAATGAGTGACGTGGATTTTCGTTATGTAGACATCATAAAACCTCCAAAAAGCGTGTTATCTCAAAATCGATAATTTTCGCGATCACAATACTCCCCTCACCTATCGGTGTGGGAAGTAAAATGGAGAGTTTTGGATGAAGTCGCTCAAGTTGAAGTTTTGGGTCAGTTTGGCATAAATCCTAATACTTCATTACGCAAAATTGTGGTTGCGACTGATATTTCATTTGGCTCTATGCATAACAGTTACGAAATTCCATAAATCTTATCCATTCAAAATAAAAATAGTGTAAGAGTTAACCGAAGATGAATTCGATCAGCGAGTTGAGTTTTGTGAACAAATGAATTACTGAAACTATTGAAAACCAAATCGAAGAGGATCGAAACCCTATACTTGCACTTTGGCCTGCGCAGGCGATCGAATGGTTTTTCAATTCCACATCCGGCGGCCTGTACAGTCCGGCGAACCTCCACATACGCTCCGATAATCCTTGAGGCCAGGACTGTGCAGTTTTTCCTCTGAGGATTTTCGGAGCGTCTGTGGTCCCCTTAAGGGGCAAGATTTTGAACACTTATTCAGACTTATTGCAATAAAAAGTGGTATTTTCGTGTGTTTTTGCTTTCTGTTTGAACAAATATTAAAATACATACAGATTTTTTGTGTAGTATGTAGAGGATGAAAAGATGGAAAAATGGAAATGTATATTAGATAATATGTAAACAATAAGTTAATAAAAATAAAAAAATGTGAACGAATGAACATTTCCTAGCAATCTAGGTAATAGTAGCCAACGAAACATGGCAAACAAAATACACTTTTCCGTGTACATTAGGCGTGATCCATTTCACTCACATAAACATAAAAAAATGGAGTCAAGTTGGTTGACTCAGTACTTCCCACACATTACGGTGATACCAGTTTATTATTTTCCCATAGCATAAAGATTTAGTGTGAGATCCCCTTGCAACAAAATCATCGCCAGTACCCCCCCCCCCCCAAATTATTGTCATATGCCGCTAGGTCTTTCCTGCACAGGTCAATGAACAGCCTATTATCAATAATACAAACTTTTGTATTGAATTTCACCTCTTCAGCTGTGGCAGTTTTGGAAAAATTTAAGCGTTCCGGTACCGTTTACTGAAAAAGCGGTGTTGCCGTATCTCATTAATTAATACAAACAAAATTTTGAAATTGTGAGATCTTACTAAATTCGACATGCGCAATTCATTGCAATAAAAATAAGTAGAGGATTCTATTTAAAATAAATTAAAATCGGGGATACTTGTTTTAAAAATTTGGGAAAATAATTTATAACCTGGCAACGTCAAAAACGCGAAAAAAAATATTACAAGGCGAGATAGAGTATTTGTAGATATTTCGATTTAAAATAAAAAAGACAGGGTGTTACATTTAAAAAAACAAAGTAAAACGACCTTTAAGTTGCCGGAATTTAAAATTCTGCCAAAAATATCCTGTAGATACAAATTGCTGGTAGCATCCAGAATAATATCCGCTTAATATTCAAATAACTCGCTGTGTAATATTATTGAGAAAAGTTAAAGGAATATATCAATTTGAACGTATTACTTGCGACCTTGCAAATGCGGAAATTAATAGAAAATAAATTATTACTTGGCAACGTCACAACCGATTCCAAAAATATTTTAGGGTTGGATAGAGATCAATGATGGACACTAGAAGAACTTGAGAGAAAGTTATAGTTCCATATAAAAAAATCAAGTTTATCTCTACCTTACTTTCCCGCAACACCCTGTATATTTCAAAATATTTTTAAGATATGCATCTCAAGTAACCAAATAACTTTTGTATTTGAGATTTTCTTCTATCAGCTATACCTTGTGAGATATCGAAGAATTACACACTAAATGGACAGCCTGTATACATCGGAAAAAATTCTAAGTCCTTTAGTTTCTGTAATAGGCATAAGGCAATGTTCGGATAGACCTAAAAAAGTTATTTATGTCGCTAGGTCTTCCTTCATAGGTCAGTGGGTAGTCTATTATGAATACAACAAATTTTTCAATTTTACAACCCCCCAACCCCCAACCACCCCAATTTCACCCCCACCAAAAAAAAAGTAGAAAATGATCAGGGACCCCTAAAACGCCTAAAAACGAAGTTTCAGCAATATTAATTTTTTTTGTTTTTTTGCTAATTACTCCGCCGCCTATGCACCGATTTTCAAAATTATACGAACATTACCTACTACGGCCCCACATCATACCGCTGCCCAAATTTCATCACAATCCATGCAGCGGTTACTGAGATCACGAGGGTAGAAAAACGCGACAGACAGACAGACAGACAGACAGACAGACAGACCGACAGACCGACAGACAGACCGACGGAAATGAGTGACGTGGATTTTCGTTATGTACACATCATAAAACGTCCAAAAAACGTATTATCTCAAAATCGAAAATTTTCGCGATCACAATACTCCCCTCACCTATCGGTGTGGGAAGTAAAAATCAAGTTTATCTCTACCTTACTTTCCCGCAACACCCTGTATATTTCAAAATATTTTTAGGATATGCATCTCAAGTAACCAAATAACTTTTGTATTTGAGATTTTCTTCTATCAGCTATACCTTGCGAGATATCGAAGAATTACACACTAAATGGACAGCCTGTATACATCGGAAAAAATTCTAAGTCCTTTAGTTTCTGTAATAGGCATAAGGCAATGTTCGGATAGACTTAAAAAAGTTATTTATGTCGCTAGGTCTTCCTTCATAGGTCAGTGGGTAGTCTATTATGAATACAACAAATTTTTCAATTTTACAACCCCCCAACCCCCAACCACCCCAATTTCACCCCCACCAAAAAAAAAGTAGAAAATGATCAGGGACCCCTAAAACGCCTAAAAACGAAGTTTCAGCAATATTTAATTTTTTTTTGTTTTTTGCTAATTACTCCGCCGCCTATGCACCGATTTTCAAAATTATACGAACATTACCTACTACGGCCCCACATCATACCGCTGCCCAAATTTCATCACAATCCATGCAGCGGTTACTGAGATCACGAGGGTAGAAAAACGCGACAGACAGACAGACAGACAGACAGACAGACAGACAGACAGACCGACAGACCGACAGACAGACCGACGGAAATGAGTGACGTGGATTTTCGTTATGTACACATCATAAAACGTCCAAAAAACGTATTATCTCAAAATCGAAAAATTTTCGCGATCACAATACTCCCCTCACCTATCGGTGTGGGAAGTAAAAGCAGTCTATGCATGGTGATAATAATACATTAGTCGTATCGTGTCGTAAATTGCAATCATCTAAAATATAGATGTCTCAATGTTAACACTGAATGCCGACAGCTGATGTCACCACAGTGCAGTGGTAGTATTATTTTTATCTTAGAATATAAAACAAATAATAAACATTAATTAGACGTTTACAATGCAGAATATTTTTATCGCTGTAAAATACTCGTATGTTGCAAATGTGTTATATTTTTGTTTGTTGATTCAGGTCAAAACGGGTATCGCAAAAAATCCTTATTATAATGACTTATTTAATTAAGAAGCTGTCGCTATCTGTGTCCATGCAACAGCAGCATTTGCATGCTTCTGATACCGATAGGTGATAAGTCTCGTGGAGCTGATATTAGATGCGACATCAGTGTTATTTTCAAGTTGAAAGTCAATCGATGAGTGTGATGTGCATTTCGGAACATTTATCTTATTTTACCATATAATTTAAAAAATGACCAGGTTCCTTTTCCAGACCGTCGAACTGTCACAATTTTTTTTATACTCGTTAAAATAAGCAAAAAATGCAACTATAATGGTCTAAAACTCGTTATTTTCGTTATATACAGGGTGGCCAAGTTCCATTTTTTTTGCTTTCCCTCTCATATTCTGTGATTAATATATTTCAAATTTGGAAAATTGTCCATTTTTTAGAATCACTACAATAAAGTATCAAACTTATCGCTCGCAGTATATATGTTCTTGAATTAGCTACAATTATATCATTTAGAACTTTTTCTTGAAGCATCCTGTATGAATTCCGTACGAAGTTTCAACTCTTTGTTCTTTTGTCAATTTTCTAGCTTCCTGATGTACTATTTTCATATCTTAATAGCAAATTAGTATGTGAAACCAGCATTCTCAGATTGCGAGTACGACGCTGAAAAACCGATTATTTCCTATACCTACAATGGCAACCCATTGTTTCTTCTTCTTGCGCCAATAGAGTCAATTGTCAGTCAAGTACGCTAGATAAAAAAAAGAAGTCAAGTTGATTGACTCAGTACTTATTCCCACAAATTACGGAGATATACCAGTTTATTATTTTCACATAGCATGAAGCTATAGTCTGAGATGCCCTTGCATCATTGGTGAGGGAAGTATTGTGATCGCAAAAATTTTCGATTGTAAGGCGTTTTGTGATGTCTACATAACGAAAATTCACGTCACTCATTTCCGTCGGTCTGTCTGTACGCGTTTTTTCTGTCCTCGTAATCTCAGTAACCGCTGATGGATTGTGATGAAATTTGTGCAGCAATATGCTGTGTGGTCGTAGTAGGTAATGCTGTTATAATTTTGAAATACGATGCATGGGCGGCGGAGTAATTAGCAAAAAACAAAAAATTTCAAAGACTCCTAAAACTTCGTTTCTAGGCGTTTTAGGTGTTTCCTGATCATTTTCTACTTTTTTGAGATGACGCGAAATTTGGGGTGGATGGGGGGTTGTAAAATTGAAAAAATCTTTGCACTCATGATATACTGTCCACTGACCTGCGAAGGAAGACCTAGCGACAGAAATAACTTTTTTTAGGTCCATCAGAACATTGCCTTGCCTATTGCAGAAACCAAAGGACTTATATAGTAAAGTTTATGTATTTTCAATTGCTACCAATACCTTCATGGCTTGGTAACCGAGATGTACAGTGTTGCGTGAAGTTAGTAAGCTCAGAGAGTTGAAGCAGTCCTATATAGTCGGTGGTCCTATATCAGTTTTTATGGAATATCATCCAGAAGTCCAATGAGTACGGGAGAATCACAAATATCACAGTAGCCCTCCCTCAGTTTCTACAATAAATATGACCTTGACTTGACCACAGGCTGATCATAGGATAATTTCCGTTTGACATATTTTTGCAGTTCTGTATAGGTCAGAGCAGGTCACCCCCTCAGAACATGTCGTACGGCAAACACTTGGCATAGCATTTCTAATTTTTGTCATGAATACTTGAATCTAATCTGCTGAGTACATCATGATTAATCATAGGTAAAAAGTGATCTGTTGACCAAAACTTCGGTATAGGGTCTCAAAATTATACATGTAATTTTAAAAGGAAAATTCAAGTTTTAATTCAAAATGGATTCGTCTTCAAAATCGGTATAATCCTTATGCCGGCTACACACGTCGTGTAGCCGGCATTAGTATAATCAGTCAAACATGCATGCCATGTTATAAGATCAAGATATTAAAATAATAAAATGTCTGTACGCAAAATGCCAGCGTGAAGAAATCACCAGAATATGACATTTTAATAAAAGTGTTCACTAAATCAATGAATTACAGAAAAATCACTAGATCTAGTGAAATTTCACTAGACCTGGCAACACTGGCCAAACGTACATTTAATTTGGCATCAGCGTTCGCCTTCGTCACAAAACAACTATCTCCTACTGGTAAAATGGCGGATTGGATTCTACTTTCATAGTTTTGTGCTTTCATAATCCCGCAGCTGACAGCAATGACAGCCAGACAGCATAGATATAGATAAATGATTTTTGTTGGGTTAGGTTAGCTGACAGCTGTTTTGTCGAATTTTTATTTACATTTGCCATTTTACTGATGTTAGGCTGTGATCTGATAAGTATTTAACGTTTAACCGCAACAATAAGATACAACTCAATATTTTATATTAGTACCTACTGTTTTTCGCGGCTGTGCAATAGTGTATCACTGACTTTTTACCTTACGATCTTATGGGGACTACAAAGGTTATATTGCTGGCTTGTGGATCCTTTAATCCAATAACAAACATGCATCTGAGGATGTTTGGTAAGCTTCGAAACAAGTATTACTTATTAGTTTCTGCATACCTATCTTATATAGAATAATAGGTAGGTACTTGTTTTTTGCCATGTCAGAATATCGATTCAAAAACAGACGTTTGAAGAAGACAAAAGAAATATTAACATAAAATGCAACAATTATTGTGTTAAAAGTTGGATTGACACATTTCAAATGTGGATGTGACTTTTGTTTTTTAGATCGACAGTCGTCACCTCCTTGTGTTTTGTCAAATTACAGGGGGAAGCCAGGATAACTTGATTTTTTCAAATTGTAATGCCTAATATTTTTCATATGATGAAGTGTGAAATTTGATAGCTTTTCTAAGGACATAAGATTGTGAATATCAATTTATTTTAGTTTTCATATTTTTTTCAAATTTTCAATTAAATGGGACTTAAAATAAAATCAAAAACCTGTTGGGATGGAAGAAAACAGTTAGCAGAAAATGGAGATGAATCAGAGTAAAATGACAAGATTATAAAAAATCTTTACAACAAATCAAATCTATGAGCCAACAGTACAACAGTAGTAACATTTGAGGTAAAAAAAGCAGTGTACAAATTTCCAAAATGAATTATTAAACATTTTGAAATGAAAGGAACCCACCAGCGATTGTTGCTGGCTGTTAAATACCTTCATATTTGCATTACACATTTAATGGTATCAGACAGTAGTCTAGTCATTTCAATCAAGCCAAAAGGAAGGATACCTGTGACTGAAATCTTTCGAATTCTTTGGTAGGTATCTATTATATTAGCAAGATTGAAGGAAATGAAAAAATTTCAATTTTCTTCCTATCTAATTGAAAAATTTTAAATAATGTGAAAATTAAATTTTATATTGCCAGAGAAAGGCTATCACATTTTACATTTGAAGGTATCTGTTTGCAAAGGGTCCATAGGAACTATACATTTAATTTAATCAGAAGTGTCAAACATTTAAGGGTGATTCCTTATCGAAAAAAGACATGATCTTTCAAATAAAGAAACTTCATTGGAGCCTTTCCTTGTTAAGATACAGCCCCTTAAAGGGAATAGATAAAATTAGTTTAACAATTTTTTTGATAAGCACCAAAGAAGTTACAATACAATGTTGAAATTAGCCTGACATTTTCTATTACCAAAATAACTTACTTATAACTTATAGTATAGCGTTTTTTACTGGTTGCACTGGGGCTGCACTGGATTTCTGTTTTGCATTTCGATGGCGGTTCCAGTGCAAAATTTTTTAAGAGCATGCATTTCTGCACTTGGAGGGGTCGAACGGAGCGCAATAATTTCACACTGCTTTGAAAGAAAATGACAGCAGGTGTAAGCGGGATACTTCAAAGCATAGAATCTGTTTAAAATTTTCGATCTTTGAATACAGTAATACCATTGATTAAGGTATTAATCAATGGTAATACCTAGTTGATTTTCACTATTTTCAGTCAGAATGAGTAGAGTGAAGTAAAAAATCAAACTTTTAACTTCCTTATTTGAATTGGCAGAATCCAGCTTTATCTTCTGAGGATAACAAATATGTATTTCAGGTTTCAGGAGACAAAATTCCCAGAATCAACTATTGAATAGTTTTCAGACAAACGAGAGTAAATTATAAAGTAGTAGTAATATATTCAAAGATTGTTCCTTGATATGTATTCCACTGGAAGAACTCAGTGCAAAAAGTTTACTTCTTCAGTATTCTGCATTGGCAGGGAGTGCACTAAAATGTGCCCAGTGGAAAAATGCTATTTATTAGCCAGTAATTTATTTGGTTAAGAGGGTAGAAAACAAATATATTTTCAATGCAACTTTGCTCTTATTATTTGTTTACCTTTTATAAATTTATTTTGGATAACCTGTTTCATTCTAAACTAAATATGTCTTGAATTTTTGCCAAAAATAAACCAGTTCAAGTTCCCAGAAAAAATTATTTTAGTACTAGATGCATAATAGTATTCAATTATTCATATTGCACCCAAATTTCATCACAATAACAATTCACAATCCAAGCAGAGGTTACTAGAATAAGGCGATGAGTGACGTCGATTTTCCACCCAAAAAAAAGTGTATTATCTCAAAACCCAAAATTCTTGCTCTACCTCATCCGTGAATTAATTATATGTTGAAAATATGAATATGAAAACAGATAAGATAATTTTTTTTTGTCATGTACTATTTCGACCGCGAAGAACATTAACGCGTACGCGAGAAGTCCGTGCTGGCTAAAAGCGAAAAACCACTTGTGTCTACGCAGTTTACACAATTTATCCATTATGAATCTAGGCAACCCACTGTACACTGGGAGGTGTATGACGTATGACCATTGTTTTAAATTAATAATTTAAAAGTTGGCGTTGAACAAATAAAATAACCCTCAAATCATTTAAGAATGAATAATAATAAACTGTATTGTGTAGGTATATAAATAATTGTTGCTCATTAGGACTGATAAATTTTAAATAGGTATTCGTACCAGTTGAGTTGTGCGTTTTTTATACTTTTTCGATTAAATTATACATGAAATATAATTATAAGACTTTTACTTCCATTTTAGAGGAAAAGTAGGTATTTAAAGTCTTAATAGTTCTATGCTCCCTGATTTTTTGAATCTTGGCCTGGCATATGGATGAAAACTACCTTATTTTCTGGATAACATTTTTTGGGAAATATCAGTGGTTACACATTGACTTATTTAAAAAATATGATTTACATTTATTTTAAGATTTTAAATTGGCAAATTAATTATTTAGATGGTAAACAAATGAAAAAAAAAATATTTTAGATGCTTATTCCTTGAATAAAACATAAAACCATAGCAAGCTTTTGACTCTCTCACAGCTGCAGAGGGGGTTGGGTTTTGAAAAAGTTATGTTTTTGTTGTGTGGCGTGGTTGATTTGATACTGATGTTATGTTGGTTTCTTCCTTCCGTAATTTTAACTGCAGCCAATGTGGAGTCCATGTCGGTTACAACGTTAATTCGTGGAAACACGGCGGTTATAACGTTTTAGAAATGAAAATAAATTCACCGATGCCATCAAAGATCGTGTTTATTAACAAAAAAATACAAAAAATATCTCATTCAAGTAAATATATATTCAACTCATTATTCGCTTTTAAGATTTTCATAGAAACATATATTTTAGTGGGATATAATATAATCTCACACATGTCTAGTAAGTTCAAGCTTTTCTTTCTCGATCGGTAATGGCGCCTGCGAAAGATCTTCTAAACATACCTCAGTTTTATAGTCTTTTTAGCTGTTTTTAATGGGTAATAAAAGGACCATGGTTGGAGGGTGTTATGAGAATCTCTACACTGTTTCCTTACATTTTGCTCATTTTTCAATGTTTCAACACAACACTTCCGTTTATTGCCTGTGTTCAGTTGTTTTAACACCGGATAAGCTGCTATTCATTTTCACTTTAAACTGTCTATACGTATAAGCACGTGTTGCAAATTTAGCGCGAAACGGGCACATACAACGTTGTTATACGGTAGGAGGCCAGAGTAATAATTTCACAATTTACATTCTAGACCCGTAAATGCTCCCAATACCCCCGTCACACAGAGGTCATTTTCACAATTTTGGCAATTAAAAATTAAAAAAAAGCATTGCCACTAATTTTGATATACGCTAACGCATTTTAACAAACATAATGTGGTTTAGAAATAATAAAAACTGTTTGTCCCGAAAACGCTCTCAGTTGGCCGTGGCGGGGTCGCGCTCATCTGATATCAGTAACACCCAGAAGTGACGCTGATCTAGTAGGCATATTTTGTGTACTTTGTCATGCTGCTGTCAGTACAGTGTCTCGTTTTTCGTTAGGCTAGGCCTTTTATATTACAACCTGAGGTAAATACTAAAAGTTTCTTCATTGTTGTTTTTTTATTGTGCGTTAAACTCAACACAACACAATTTTTAAATGCTCATAAACTTAAGCATCTCTTTTGTTTTTCTTCTGAAAAAAAACAGATGCCCAAGTTCAAGATTTTAATAGATTTTCGACGTAGTAAATTTTTTTAAATAACTGATCTTAGTGACTTAATAAATATGCCAAAATTGTGTGCAGACACGAGCAGATGACTAAAAAATTTTTATTTTTTAGGAAAAATGTCGTTCACGAGAAGGGAATTATTTGATGTTTGGCGGCAGGAGGCTAGTTTAAAGCACAAAAATTCGGCTGTATTTTCATACGTTATGAATCAGTTACAATTTAAACTTGACCAAAATGATGAAAAGTATAATGAGGCAAAATATGTTATAAAAAATTTTACTAGCTTTTTAGCTAAAAAGTGGTTAGAATGCGGCAGAATGCTGAGAACGTTTGACAAGAAATATCATAAGTGGTTAACCGAAAAATTAGTTTTATTTAAAGAAGAAAGTAATGACTCCACATCATCCAAAAAATGCCGCGGCCGCCCTCACAAACAATTTGGTGATCTTGGAAATCAAAGTAAAAGAAAGAAAATACTTCCGTTAATTCAAAACTATTCAAATAGCCAGTTGATTTTCGCCGCACGTAAAAGCCTTGAGATGGTTGGTCAAAGAAAAGCTTCCAGAGTACTTAGGGATATATCAGAAGGATCTTCAGACAGCACATCGCAAACCAATAGTGCATCAAGCCAAATCCAAAAGCCAATTAAATATACTAAGGAGGAAGCTCTTGCACTTTTCGTAGACGGCCGATTTACAAAAAAGTCATATTTGTTGATGCAGCAAGGAGCTAAAGCTAGAAGTGCCAATATTTACCCAAACTACAACATTCTCCTGGATGCGAAAAAGGAATGTTACCCTCCTGAGGATCAAATTACCATTACAGATGTTAGTGCCGAAGTGAAGTTGCAAGGACTGGCTGACCATACTGTTAGGAGAATTATGGAAGCACAATTTCAAGTTTTTGAGCAATATGTGGTAAACTCTTCAACAGACCTGGTCCTTACGTACAAATGGGGCTGTGATGGGAGTGCGGGACATTCCACCTACAAGCAAGAATTCATGTCAAGGGAAGATGGAGAAGGTACAAAAACGGACTCTAACCTATTTTCAATTTGTCTTGTGCCATTACAAATAAGAAGCTCTGACAATCTCATTATATGGCAAAACGCACGTTCCTCGTCGACCAGATTTTGTAGGCCGATAAAACTCATATTTGCCAAAGAAACGTCAGAATTGACGCGAAGTGAAATAGAAGATATTAAAAGTCAAATAAGAAAAATTCAGCCAACAACTTGCCATTTTCAAAATTTAGAGGTAACTATAACCCATAGTTTTAAGCTAACAATGATTGACGGAAAAACTTTTGGAGTTATAAGCAACTCATCCACCCAAACTTGCGGAACATGTAAAGCCACTCCGAAAATTATGAATGATCTTGGAAAGATTTCGTTGCTAACATCAAATACCGAAATGTTTGATTACGGAATCTCAAATCTTCATGCGTGGATCAGATGCTTGGAGTGTTGTCTACATGTATCCTACAGGCTTGACTTGAAAAAATGGCAAATAAAAACAGAAAGCGACAAAAGAGAAATGAAGAAAAAAAAAGAATATATTATTGGAAGATTAAAGGATGAGTTGTCTCTTTTAGTGGACGTTCCTAAACAAGGTTATGGAAGTAGTAACGATGGAAATACGGCCCGTAGATTTTTCCGTCAATATTCCTCATCTGCTTCCATAACTGGTCTCAATGAAAACTTCATTAAACACCTCTTCGTCATATTAACAACACTTTCATGTGGATATGAAATTAACTTAGACGCATTTGCTAAGTATTGTAACGCAACTGCCAAGATGTTTGTTAATCTGTACCCTTGGTATTACATGCTTGAAAGTCTCCATCGTTTACTAATCCATGGTCCTGATATAGTTAAAAATGCTTCACTCCCAATAGGAATGTTTTCCGAGGAAGCGTTAGAATCTCGTAATAAAGATTTTAGAAATTATCGGGAGCTTCACTCGAGAAAATTTTCACGGAAAATGACAATGAGAGATATTTTTAATGGTCTATTAATATCTTCAGATCCCTACATATCATCATTATCAAAATGTGTAGGTAACCGTTCAAATAAACAACCTTTATCTCAAGATGTTCTTAATTTGTTATGCGAACCTGATAGCATGGAGACCAATGTTTCTTCTGATAGCCAAGAAATTGATTCTGATGAGGACTGAATATTGCCCTTTTAGTTTTTTCTTCGTTTAGTGGCAGACTCATTTTTCCTGTTTTAGTTTATCTAGTTTATTGGAAATATGAGAATAGGTACTTAGAAAATAAGCTGTAGTTAACTATTTTGTTATGAAAATATGCCAATTTAAGTTGCAGAAGTTGACCAAGTTACAGGATTTTTTTTGTTCATGCACTATGAATAATTATACCGTAGATGCTACGAAATATGTGCGGCGTTGTATATCTTCATATGTATGTATTTAAATATGTTTAGTTTTACCTTAAAGATATAATAATTAAATAAAATGTTGTAGTTTAAACATATTTTCAACCTGGATTTTTTATTTCCTAAAATTGTGAAAATGACCTCTGTGCGTCAGTCTGTTACTCCGAACACATAAAACAACGGAAAAACCATATTTGCAGCTACTGGCTTCATAGTGTATAGTTGGTTGCCTATATTGCACTATGGATAAATATAAACCTGCTGTGTAAGACGTACACGTGTAGACGCAAGTGAAAACCAGCCGTAACACGTACCGTACAGTCTTTGTAATCTTTCGGTGGGTTTGCAATGTAACTAAATAAAGTAACTAACTAAACTATTGTCATGATACTACAAAACAAACTCAACCTAGGGGTCGGAGTGGCAGTATCATGCTAACTACTTGTGTTTTTATTACATATTTGTTTTTTTAAGGAGACAATGCCTAAACGGCGAAGAACTCCTGAGCAATAGCAAATTAATGCTATGGGTTTTGAGATGGGCCGACGTTGCCGACTTAACCCAGGCCCTAACCCGAACATAACCTAGGTTTATAGCCGGCGCCGTCGGCGGAGTGCTATTGCAAGTACCTGAGTACCGATATTTCACAAGCATGCGATAGGGTCCGAAGACACCGGCGATTATTCCGATCAGCTACCGTAACTCAAATAAGTGGATGTTCTGATAGCAGCGTTCGCGCGTGCCACGCCACCTAGCGACTAACGGTCTCGTCATCAACCGATACCGACTACCGACCGACTCGAACAGATTTCTAAACGCATCAACCTCAACGCCATCAAAATCAAAAACTGAAACCCAAGGCACTCCACTCCGCTCGACGTCAATTGTCGTCATTGTAAAAAAAAACAGATGAAGATATATTGTTAAAAGCAAGAAAAAACAGAATAAAGTCTTTATTCAGGGATCATCAGATGATGACATAGAATATAGAATGTGTCAAGATTATGGTAGAAAACAAATTGTCAAAATTATAGTCATAAACAACCAACATACAGGGTGAGTTTTTAGTACCGGCTCGGTCGATTACTCCACTACTGTAGAAGAAAGCGAAAAAAGTTGTATACAAATCTTGTAGCCAGGAATATGCTTCTTGCTCAGAAAATATTTAGGTTTATACAGGGTGATCCATAACTATGTGGTGATGCAAACATGCATTTTTTTAAATGATATACCCTATAGATTATTCCATATTCAAATTCTACTAATGATTTCCGTTCTTCCAATACAGGGTATTGTTACATTATACAGGGTATTTCAAAAGTTATGACCATTTTTATATCCAAATAGCTATCAAATGAAGGTACTGTTACCAAAAAGTGATGGATCAAAAATCATTTTTTTTAAACGGACGAATAAAAAATATTCTCTAGTTTTAAAATCGTCTATAAAAAAGCCCACGACGCATATTCGTATACAGGGTAATGTAGAATGCAAAATCTATATTTTCTCTCTTTTTTTAAATGTAACCCCCAATATTTTATTATACCAGAGAATTGCCTTTAATATACTCTTTCATCTTTGTATAGCACTTGTTATGGCTGCATACGTTAGTTTCTGAGATATTTCAATTTTTCTACAAATTTTGAATATAACTTCTATTTGTTTTCTAAAATTTATTTATTTTGAAAAATACTATCAAATTTTATTTGTGCTTAACAAACAACAAAAATATAAGGCCATAATGGTACCTGATCGACTGTCCAGTCAATACACTGAGTTAACGAAATATTATTGGTCAAGTGTGCTGAGGAAACAATTTTATAGACGTCACGCATAATTATCAAGCAGATCTATCCGGTAGGCTATGAAATATTAAACGACACAGTCCAAATAAAACGATTCCTCAATCTTCAAACGCATTAGTTTTAAGAGTGCCTCCTTTCTGGATATTGCTGTTCATAGTTGATACATTCTAAAGGCAAGTAGACAATTTTTCAAAGATTCTCCTAAATACCCTCAATGGAAACATCATTAAAGCTCGTTTTTCACACAGTACGAAATTATTGAGCAGGTTATGAAAACTGTCAATTTTTCAAAGCCTACCTGATAAATCTGCTTGATCATTATGCATCACGCCTACAAAATTGTTTCCTCAGCATACTTGACTTTATTATCTCGATGATTCAGGCTTTTGACTTCATCAAATACTATCATGACCTTATAATTTAGTTGTTCGTTACAAAAAAAAAACAAATTTGATAGCACTTTCCCAAAATAAATAAATTGCAGTACACAAATAGAAGCTATATTTTAAATTTACCAAAAAATCGAAATATCTCGGAAACTGATGAACGTAGGTACAACAAGTGCTATACAAAGATGAAAGAACACATTAAAAGCAATTCTTTGGTATAATAAAATATTGGGGGTTACATTTAAAAAAAAAAGAGAAAAATCTGGATTTTGCATTTTACATCACCCTGTATACGAGTATGCATCGCGGGTTTGTTTTATAGCCGATTTTGAATCTAGAGGATATTTTTAATCTTTCCATGTAAAAAAATAATTTTTGATTCATTAATTTTTGATATACCGTACGTTCGTTTGTCAGCGATTTGGATATAAAAATGGTCATAACTTCTGAAATGCCCTGTATAATGTTATAATACCTTATATTGTGAGAAGAGAAATTATTAGCAGAATCTAAAAATAAAATAATATATAGGGTATCTCATTTAAAAAAATGCATGTTTGCATCACCACGTAGTTATGGATCACCCTGTATAAATCGACATATTTTCTGAGCAAGGAGAATATCCCTGGCTACAACTATTATGTACAACTTTTTTCGCTATCTTCTACAGAAGTGGAGTAATCGACCGAGCCGGTACTAAAAACTCACCCTGTATAACCGATACACACATTAAAAAACACAGAAAACAATAATTATCGAATAACAGGCACATAAAAATAAATAAATTAGATAAGGACCAGAATCTTACCAGGTGAATATTTTCAATAGTATAGTTAAAAAAAAATGATTCTTATATAGGTATTGTGGGAACATTGCGCAAAAAAGGAACTAAATAGAGATTATCACAAAGATACTCAGAGATGGAATAATAGCCTTTCCTTATTAGCAGCGTCTTTTGAACACGTATGGGTTAGTTATTTTGATATTGTTAGGCTGTTCTGTTAAAAAGTTTTATGCCCATGTACTTAGGACTGGACTCTGTTATGGACAACCTATGTGCTGGTATCTCCGAGATATGCGAATTTGTTACAGTTACAGTTGATTTCAATTACTAAGTATATAATAAATAATAATAATACTACTAATATCGTCCAAGTGGAGACTTGCGGGGCGAGATTTAGCGATAAGGGGCTATTCTTACACCTAACCAGTAACCACTGATGTCAACATCACAATCGATTTTAGCAAAGATAAATTTCATTTCTATTCTAAATCAATAATACAAAAAAAGGCAAAACGAAACAGCATTGTACCTAAAAACATATTATAAGTTTATAGCCAACGACTGTGCGCTGGATAGTAACTTTTTTACATTATTTCTGAGCAAGTAGTACCTATATCCAAAGTTTACGGAATACATATAGGTTGGATCACTCCGCAAAAATATCAAAACGGCCTGCCCCTTGCCCCGTCTCCCCGGTACACCGATAGCAGTGTACCCGTACCGACGTCAGCCGGGAGATACGGGGCGGCGCAAAGTAGTGGTTGAACGTGTTTAACGCGAAGTCTATACAGTGTCTCAAAAATATCGGATTTTGTTTGCAGGAAATGTATAATATTTTTAGAAGTTTGATTTTATCAATTAAATTTATTAGCGGATGGAAAATGACATTCAGATCTATCCTTATCTTGTGGTAAACCTTGAAGAGTAAAGGATATAAAAACAGGGTGTTTCACGACGATTAAGACAAGCAATATGTCGGAACTGGTCAGTAGTAGAGAATTATAACTTTTGGGATGTAAACTAGAGCAAATCTGTCTTTTTTGTCATTGTACTACCCAATGAGGTATTTGTTTTTGGTCACGTGACATTCGATTCAAAATTATTAATGGGGCACCCTGTACATTTGTGCCTTTCTGTGTTCCTCCCGATAAAACAATTCCAACAAACTAGCACACTTGGGGTCTAAAGAGAATAATTCAAGACTTACAGGTACATAAAGGATTGTATCACGCTAAAAGCGTAAAGTGAGACAAAATATTCATTCGGTGGTGTTACCATACCACCTAGGGACATTCTAAATTATGTTTTAGAGCTCGGAAATATTTTTATTGATAACTTTAACAATTTAGTTTCTACAGTAGCATTTGGAACGACACTGAAAGGCAAAATGTCAAAAATAATTTATTCACATCCAAGTAAAGCATTTCCACATTATTATCTTTTAAAATTGTACATACGAGTTCGTATATTCTATACCGTAAATTTTATAAGCTGTGGTTTCAAAAGTAAGCCAAATAAACAAATATTAAGGTAAAAATACTACAGCAACTTTGAACCAATTTTTACTTATCTACGAAATAGCTACAATATGTGTCATCATTTGAGATTGATTACTAATAGTTTTAATAGGTTTTATTTTTGATATCCATTTATGTAGGTAACTTAGTGTATTAGCAAAATAAACTTATTTGTATTTGTATGTCTAAATCGGCCGTCAAAACCTAGTCTTTCAATGACCCTCGTATATACGTATAACCCAGGCGTTAGCAAGTCCCCGCTAAAAGACCCTCGTATTTGGGCAAAAACCAACGCAAAAACTAACTGGCGCGTTCGGCCGCGGCATCGCTTTGATGTGAGATCTTCAAAGTGCCGACGGAGAGTAATCCAACTTATATGTATTCCGTAAACTTTGCTATATCGAAATTCACTAATAACAAGACCTATCTTGATGTTGAATAGTATCTTTGTAAATGCAACTTTTTTTCACGTCCCTCTCTGAGAATTATCATGGCTGTAACGATAGTTGTTCTGTTTGTTGTAGAGATAGCGCGAGACCATCTCCACCGGATGGGTACCCACGAAGTTGTGGGAGGTGTGGTGTCGCCAGTGCACGACACCTACGGGAAGAAAGATCTGGAACTATCCCATCACAGGATTACTATGCTAAAAGTCGCCCTTAGAGACCACGACTGGGTTAGACTTTCCGAGTGGGAGTGTAGGCAGGAATCGTGGAGTAGAACCAGGCAGGTCTTACAGTACCACCAGGCCAGTATTATACATCTGTATTATTCGAAAATGTTATTTATTAAAATACAAAGGGTACTAGGAGTGTTGCAACACATTTCTTTTATTTCCCACACCGATAGGTGAGGGGAGTATTGTGATCGCGAAACTACTTACGAGGGTTTTTGTGTTGGATGTTGTTTTTGCGGGCAGATGGGCGATAATTTAGCTGCAAGGGGATTTTAGACCATAGCTTCATGCAATGGGAAATAATAAAACGGTATCATCATTATGTGTGGGAAGTACTGAGTCAATCAACTTGACTCCATTTTTTTTCAAATTAAACCAGCTCCGAGTATGTCACTAGGGATTAAAGGGCACTGATCCACTGCAGAAGGTCAATTCTAGAAAACCGCCCCTCTATTTTAGTTAGTTCTGGCACCCTTTGTACTGTGTTTACACCTATTGTGAGAAGTGGCAGTTTATATTTGAAATTCAGCCTCTTTGTTTAACTAAAATGCAGTAATTGCATTGGATAGTTTCCAAAAAGACAAGTGGGACAAATTTATCTCCATTATTATGAACAATAAATATTTAATATTGAAATAATTATATTAATTCACCCACAGAAATGGCATATAAACGATTTTCATTTCCTGAAAATATTCAAATCTGTAAGGCTGATGGACATTTTGCTATAAATGCCAAATGACATTCAAATCCCTTCAGATATTGCTCTTTCCTCCCTGCTAGCTCTGCTAAACGCAATGTGTTTACCTTTCAAAAAAAAACATTTCAGAATCAGGTGAACGCTGCTTTAAACTCCGCCAACAATAATTGTTTCGACGTGAACGAATCAGACACAAGTTGGATACCAGAAAACGTGAAAAACAACGACGTTGGTCCTGTCAAAGTCAAACTGCTGTGCGGTGCTGATCTTTTAGAGTCCTTTGGAACGCCTGGTCTTTGGGCTGACACAGACGTAAGCTATCTTTTTAACGAACATTTTCTACCTTATCTTATTCTGGTGTAATAAAAAAATGTGCCTGTTGGTTAAATATACATCAGAGTGAACCAAGCTGAGCGCCTGGCACCCTTGTAATCAAACAATATTGCTTTTCAGGAAAATGTCTGTGTGAGTATAAGTATGTCGAGTTGGACTATATTATAAATATAATGAGATAATAAAAGTGTGACATAACAAAGTTATATCTTTTGGATTCCTTGGTCAATTCTAGTGCGAGTTTATATGTATATGTTACGGTTAAAGTGTTTACTTTGATAGTTTATATACTATCCAGCTAGTATATAAACCATCCAAATGTGCCGTTATTTTAATGAAAAATTATATTTTTACTAAAATAGCGATGAATATTGGTTGGTTTGTATACTATCCAGCTAGTTTATAAACTATACAAGATATGCCACAAAGATATCACCCATATTAACCAGTGTTTCTGGTTAGTTTACAAACTATCCACATCATTTGGATAAAGGATACACCTAATATCTCTAGTACTACATAATATCCAACTCGTTGGTTAGTATGTAAATTAACCAATCCTCTTTGGTTACTTTAGTTTAAAAAAATAATTTTTAATCAAGTGAAGTTTATTCATAGATACAACATACAATTGCTATAATTACTTAAAAATAAGTAAAAGAAACGGAAATACTATTTGTGTAACAAAATATTCTTATAAAATAAACCTCTAGACGCTGGGCAGCTTTAATGGCATCATATAGGTTTCACTCAAACGTAAAATAATCTTTCCAGATTGTTTATATTCGATTACATAAGATGATTCGATTCTCTGTAAATGATAAGTATTCATTTCATGATAATCAATTTTGCTATTAGTGTTAGGTCCTTGTTCGCGTATTCTATTTATCTGTTGCAGAAGTACATTATAATCACTGTCGTTCATTAATTTTGAATTTTGGTACTTTTTCTCATAACAACGTAACATTCTAATAGTAACTTTTCAAACTGCTGTTGCTGATCCTTTTTTGGTAACTAGATACCTGTTCTTAAACAAATTTTACAAGGCACGACAGTAAACAATACCAACACGTCACACTTGCACTTGCCATAAACATAACCTCTTTTTTCTGTTAAACTGACCAAAGAAAATTAGTTAGCTTACATACTAACCAAAGAGGATTGGTTAGTTTACATACTAACCAATGAGTTGGTTATTATGTATTACTGGAGATATTAGGTTCATACCTTATCCAAATGATGTGGATAGTTTGTAAACTGACCAGAAACACTGGTTAATATGTGTGACATCTTTGTGGTATATACTTTAGCGGCATATCTTGTATAGTTTATAAACTAGCTGGCTAGTATACAAACCAACCAATATTCATAGCTATTTTAGTAGAAATATGATTTTCTATCAAAATAACCAGGCATTTGGATAGTTTGTATATTATCCAGCTAGTATATAAACTATCAAAGTTTAGCCGTAACATATATATTACATGTGGGACTTTAAACGAACCATTTATGTGCAAATCGCCATTTTTTTGATGTACCTAAGTAGATATCAGAATTAAAATTGAATCTGACGGGGGTTATAAAACAGAGAAGATAGAAAGCTTTCAGTTTGCGTTGTGATTAGTCATGAAAAGTGTCATCTTAGGTTAGACGGTCAAGCTTGAATTATTTTTGTGGTTGGAGAAATCAGTAGATAAATTAAAGAGACTTCAACGAGAGAAAACTTGTTTTATTCAAATAGGAGCGCCTAATTTTTGTATACGTTCAAATGTAAACATTTGATAGCAATAATATAAGATTGTGTGAATATCAATCTCTCAATCTCAATGATCAGCTGGATATGTACTTTATCCTAAATATGTAATTTCAGATAGCAGAAATTGTGGGCCAACACGGACTGGTAGTGATAACGAGGGCATCCTGCAATCCCAACGAGTTCATCTACAACTCAGACATCCTCACTAGCTATATGGTAAGTTGGAAATGTTAGTTGTTGTACTGGCTCACAAATTCCTTTGTATAAGAAACTTGACAAACTGTAAGATGAGCACTAATAGCAAGAGCACGTGTAATCTAATATATGGATCTATTAGTACGAAAAAATAATTTTCCTGCCTAGATTTTACCCTGACAATATTTAACCATTGTTCCAAATTTTGGTTGAACTTCTGGTGTACAACATCGTATGTCGTTGAAATTCTGCATTAAAAGCACCTCAAAAGATATAAAATATTCAAGCGAAAAATAATTATTGGGTATTCAAAAGGTGGATTTTCTGACAGCTACGGGTGTATCCGTGTCGTCCACTTTTACATGCAAAACTTATCTATTTTTCTCGTTTTCGAAAAAAAAAAAAATGGGGCTTATTCACCTTATTTTGAAAGGTTTCTAAAATATTTAGTTTCTCTCTGAAGTTTCTAAGATGTGTGAACAACAAACGCAGTAATGTTATTTGTGTCATTCTGACATTTTGCCGAGGTAAAAAGCATCGCTTTGTTTACAAGTGCAAATAACTTCCAGTTTTATTGTTAGAAACGCCGTTATATTGTTATTGCTTTTTTACCTTGGCAAAATATCAGAATGACACAAAACATTACCGCATTCGATTCTTTTTCGGTCGCTATTGCTATAGTGGATTGAGGTTTACTTCCACATTTTAGAAACATTGAAGCTAAATATTTTAAAAACCTTTCAAAATAAGGTTACGGAACCCTATATTTTTGAAAACAAAAGAAAAATATATTTCTTTCCGTGATACCTACAATATTTAAAAAAAAATAAAGCTTTATACGAAAAACCGATTTTTATAATTTTTTCGTTTTTTTTTTTGTCAAATTCTGAATGTCAAGAAAAAACTATAAAACTTTGATACAAAGACTTTTTTTATCTCTTCAAATAAAAAAGATAAGAGGGGGTTGGCGATGTATGAGGAAACACCCGATACATAATATATAAGTTATAGTTATTAAACGTTTTTAGTGCTCACATTTGCAAACATGAGTTTACAGTTGTTAGCCAGCTATTTTCTGGAATTCATTATGAATGCTCTGGCCTTGTTCAGTTGTCGCTTTATTACCCGAAATAAAAATATACAATATACCGGGTGTCCCAGAATTTCCTTGACACCTGATATTTCCGTAACGAAAAACGGTTCAAGCAAGAACTGAGTGGTACTTTTGAAGGTACTATAGGGTCTATCATACCATGCATTCTAAACATTTTTTTTTTGTACGTCAACCCCTTAAACTCACCCCCAACTTTTTTTTCCAAATAGCACCCTATAGCTTTTCCTACATAAATGAAGTACTTATTTTATTTCAGTCCTGTAATGCCTTTGATTTCGTACAAAAACCAATTTTTTCCGTAAAGTCATCAGCATTTAAAGTAAATAAAATTAGGATTTGTTTGACGCCAAATATTTTCGTAACAAAAAAAATAATAAAGAAAATAAGTGGGTTTTTAAATGTACTGAATTACCTATCATATTGCGCTTACAAAAAAAAATCACTCCAACCGGAAAACCCACCCCTATTTATTTTCAAGCTATTAATCCACAATTTTTATCGGAAAAATGAATTTCTTACGTTAATTAAAACGTCATAGTACCTCACCTTTGTGTACCTATTGCAATTTATTTAAGAATTTATTTTTCCAGGCAAAATTGTGGATTGACATTTGAAAGAACAAGCTAGGGGTGGATTCCAGGGGTTTAAGTAAGAAAAAAGTGATTAATAAGCAAGGAATGATAGGTCATTCACTACCCTTGAAAAACCCACTTAGTTTTATTTTTTATCCGTTTTTGTTACAAAAACATTAGGCGTCAAACAAATCATCATTTCATTTGTCTTATGCTTATGATTTTACGGAAAAAATAAGTTTGCATATAAAATTAAAGGTACCACAAGATTTTAAATAAAATGGGTATATCATTTATGTAAGAAAACCTATGGGGTGCTATTTGAAAAAAAAAAAGTTGGAGGTGAGTTTTAGAGGTTGACGTACAAAAAAACGTTTTGAATGCATGGTATGATACACCCTATAGTACCTTCAAAAGTACCAAGTACCACTCAGTTCTTGCTTGAACCGTTTTTCGTTACGAAAATATCACGTGTCAAAGAAATTCTGGGATATCCGGTGTATTGTATACTCGTTTCCCTCAAAATAATATTGACTACCTTATTTATGATTATGGATATGCGTTTGATTTACCTTTTGTAATAGGCAAACATAATGCTGGTGACCGAATGGATACGGAACGAAATAAGCTCCACGAAAATCAGAAGAGCGTTGAGAAGATCGGAATCTGTTAGATACCTGATACCGGACAACGTGATCGATTATATCTACGAGCACAACTTATTTGGCTCTAAGAAGAGGTACGTTTAAAACATTACACGACGTTTTTCATTTCGGCAAACGTGTGTGATTTGGACAGTTGCTCAATTATTAAGTTTTTTTCATTATTCGCTGCCCGCACGAAGAGGAACTAGAATCGATGTTCAAACCACCTCAGTATCCAGACGGAAACTGCGACCAAGAGCTAAAGGAAGACCGGCAAAGCAGAAATCGGCGATTGTTCAAAGAAAAACGACAAGATCATCACAAGCATGTGTGTATGTGCGCTAAAAATACCTCAAAAAATAATCAAGCAAACAAATTATTGGGCATACAGGTATTCCTATTAAGCTTTCACACAACCGCTGTTATTTTGATGGAGTTATTCAAAACACTAACATCATCATCACGCACTGGCACTGCTATAACTAGATCTGTAGGCAGAAAACAAAAGCAAACATAAAACATCATGTTAGTAACTTAAGACAAAACTCACTCACTTTTGATATACCGTGTGACATGATATTTACTGAACAAACAATAGTTCAAGCAGGAATTCAGTTGACAATCTGAAATTATACTATAGGGTCTATCATACCATGCATTCAAAACATTTCTTTTGTGCGTCATCGCCGAAAACTTACCCCCAACTCTTTGTTTTCAAATAGCGCTCCATAGATTTTCCTATATGTATAAATGATATCCCTATTACATTTAAAATCTTCTGATACCTTTGATGCTACACGCAAACTGATTTTGTTCGTAAAATCACGAACATATAATATGAATAAAATAAGAATTTGAAGCAAACAACAGATAAAAGTACATATACTTTCGAAAACAAACCCTTATTTTATTTATCTTATGACTACGAAAAAAAATGGTTTGTGAATAAAATCAAAGAGATTTTGGATAACATAAAGTCTTAATTTGTGCAGGGAAAACTATTGGGTGCTATGCTATTAGAAAACAAAAGTTGGGTGTGAGCTTTAAGGGTTGAAGTTAAAATAAAATGTTTTGAATGGTATGATAGACTTTATAATATAAATTCCGCTCAATTTTCGTTTGATTTTTTTTATTATATGAGAATATTACATGTTAAGGAAATTCTATAGGGTACCCTGTATACAGCAGCATTCGTAATTAAAAAAAAAATGAGATGAGATTCTCTCTTTGCAGTCTTTGCCTGCTAGAGTAGAAGCACCACTATACTCAAAAAGGCGCATTTTAAAACCAAAGAAGTTTAAGCATGTGATGGATCTTGCTATAATGAATATGTGCCTCAATATGACACTTATATGTGGTTTTAGTTTTACGACAACATCCATACTGCATAGCGAGAGGCAGATGCAAAAAATAAACACTCTGACTATTTTTTATATAGAATGATGGAAGCTCTTGGAACAATTTTTTATTCTATTTAGCTGTGATTTACTTTCATTGCCGTTATATATGACCAGAATAAATTGTATTACATTCAGAAGCCCCTTTTCTGATAAGTATCTTTTTAAGTTATCAGTGGTAATTTTTTTAACCTATATTGGTTGATTGATTTATGGTATACCTGAATACAAGAATAACATCCCCAACGACCCCAACCAAAGTCCCCATAGGTATGTCCTCAGATCAAATTAATACATATACTTAACATATGAATTGTGAATTATGACTATATTATCCTACCTTTGAAATTCTTCATTCTTGCCAAGTTACAAGTCCAAAATGTTTCACCACAAAGTCTGATTTCCTACGAAAACTTGTATAATTTTTGCGATCGCCACTCCCGAACGATACACAAACACCTAATTTATCACACAGTACGGTTAAAAGTTAAAACAGGATAAAATCCTTGTTCCGTAGACGAAATTTCAACAAAATTAGCAGTCCTCGTTAAACCCCGTCGCGCCGTAGCCGTTTAAAAATTCATCGCTAAACAGATACATTCGAATAGGTACACACTCTGTCGTGCAAAAAACAATTGAATCGGTGACAACCAATGAGCGTAAAGGGCCGGGCGAGAGAGAGAGAAATTCGTCGAAATTTTCTTCTCAGTAAAAAAACAGTAAACAATTCAGGCAGATATACTTTTTTATATTCAACTGAACTTTTTAAGAGTTGTAGTTTGGTCGCTTGTAACTGGACACCTTTTATAGGGTTGGAATTGTTCGAAAGCATCAGGCATATTTGGCTTAATTTTAGTGTGATTTTAGTATAAATATATATTTCATACTAAAAAGTACCTACTGTTGATTCAATTATTATATATAAGCGAAATAAATTAATCACACAGACAATCACACCTAAAGTGTTTAACTTTTTGAAAATAAATAGCTACGGTAGTAATCTGGAAAAAAAATTATGACACATATATTACTTGTGCAATGTAGACAGTTTCAAACATTCAAATAGTGTCAAGTAGGTTGACTAATTCTTATTTCTCATAAATTGATATCATTATAAAACCATAAGAGTAGTAGGAATCCTTACTCATCAGGACAAATAAATTTTGCAATGGTCACATTCTCAAACATCCAAATAGTGTCAAGTAGGTTGACCAAGTAGTCATCATGCCTTTATATAAAATAATTATTTACGGTTACCTATAGGGCAAAAAAGTAGGTACTCACGCATACTTTTGCTGCAGTATAGATAGTTGATAAAAATAACAAACTTGAAGACAAATCTTCAGAATTCAAACAACATTATTTTAATATAATATCGAATAGACCAGAGACCATTGAATACTTACAATTAATCAGTTACCATTCCCGTCAGGCATTTTCTTTTAATTTTGTCTCAAGTTTTCACAAAAAAACGCGTTCTGAGGGCCGGTTTCTCAATGTCCGGTTAAATATTTATCTGCAAGATAACAGCAACTGTTAGATAAATTGTTTAAACAATTGAAGGCTAAACTTACGAAGTCACGTAAATCTTATCTGACAGTTGTATCCAACGCTATCTGGCAGATACCTATCTGACACTTTAACTGGACATTGAGAAACCGGGCCCTCCTCAGTTCCCCAAAGTTTGGTGGTTTTTGTAGATAGATATATCAACGTTTTCCTCAAAATGCATCTTAATTTTTGAAAGTCATCATTAAACTTGTTCTACTTAGTCTAAGCCACGTCTAAGTAGATGAGCGCTTTCAGATATACTTTTTAGAACATAATTATCAATATGGTACAAAAATTACAAGGAAATGCTTCACAGCTGGTTGAATTGCATTTTTTTTTTTTGTTGTTGCAGGCATCTATAGTGATGAGTCTACGCGCCTATAAATGGATCATCGTAGATTATTCTCAGGGTTCAGTTCAGTTCTTCCGAGCACCTGCATCGTGTAAAAATACAATGAAATAAAGTAATATAAATAAAATATTGTTCTGAAAATTATGACTTTTCTTCCGGGTACACACTCAAAAAGTTATCAAAAAGTCAAATAACTCGCACTTCGTATGCAGTACTAAAAAAAAACCATAGACTTCTGTAGAATGTTGAATGGTGTGACGCAAAACCACACGCAGAATTTTTGGTAATCTTGACCTCTCTAATCTCTATTGTAAATGTGAACCAACAACCAACTACTGTGCAACTAACTCTTGTTTCTAGTACTAGTCTACTAGTATTATCTAATATCTAAAGCCGGCGCCACATATGCGGTACTTGGCGAGTCACGAACCCCGATTAATTGCTACTCGGCTATGTGGCTGCAGGATTTTACCTGAGTACTCGCCATATGCCGAGCACCGAGCATTCAGCCGGCGCCATAGCCGGCGCTACACATGTGGCATTTAGGGAACAACGAACAGCGAATATTCGCAATTCGGCAAACGCCTACTGTGTGGCTGGAGCAGTTTGTGCGAATGGTCGGAATTTGCCGAACACAGATTAAGTACCCGAATACTGACACAGAAACAGGAACAGGGCCGGACTAGAGAATTAAAAACTTTATTCGCATTGTTTATTTGTTAGCATGTTAGCATTTTTGAATTCTGTGTGTTCAAAAACCCCCAAGTATTGAATTTCACCGCCCCAGATGTGACAGTTTTGGAAATATTTAAGCCTTCCGGTACTGCTTACTGAGAAGGCGGTGAGAAACACCAGTTGAAACTTGTTCATGCTGTAAACCATTATTAGGGAATACTTCTATATTAAATAAAATATGCAGTGTGTTCTATTAATAAAAATCGCGGATATTTGTTTGTAAATTCAGACAAATAATTTATAACTTGGCAATGTCGCAAACGCGAAAAAAAATACAAGGCGAGATAGGGTATTAGTAGATATTTCGATTTAAAATAAAACGTACAGGGTGTTACATTTAGAAAAAACAAAGTAAAATGACCTTCAAATTACCGTAATTTAAAATTCTACCAATAACACCCTGCACATTGCTGGTGTCATCCAAAATAATATTTATTTAATATTTAAGTAACTCGCTGTATAATATTTTTGAGAAGAGTTAAAGGAATATATCAATTTGGAGGTATTACTTGCGACCTTGCAAATCCGGAAATTAATAGAAAATAAATTATAACTTGTCAAGATCGCAATAATATTTCAGGGTTTAATAGAGATCAATGATGGAAACTAGAAGAATTTAAAAAAAAAGTAATAGTACCATATAAAAAAATCAAGTTGATCACTATCCTACTTTCCCGAAACACCCTGTATATTTCAGAATATTTTTAGGATATGCAAAACTTTGGTGAGAGCTTTACAAACTTCGGGGACGATTTCAGAAATGAGGTGATGTGATATTTTGAATAGATATTGAAGGCTTTGATAACTGTCGCCGGTCGCTAGAAATCGAAGCGCCAGAGCTAGTCGTTCTTTAGCAGGAACAGCTTTTCTCCATTTTGTGTCTTTTTTTGATATCAGTGGTCCTGTTTTGCTGAGTAGATATTCAAAATCTTCGGAAGACATATTCTGCAAAAATTTTCAAAAAATCCAGACGGTTTTTTTAATAAATCGGCAACTAGGTGTGGTCGGCGCCATACCTGAAAATGTGTTTAACATTGTGGTTTGACGTTATTGCTAATTATTTTATTACCTCTCTCGGCTTCTATTTAATGAGACCATCCACCATCGCCTCCTTCTTGGTTGATTTTTTCTTTTCCTTATTAACATATAAGCACTACACATAACAAAACCAGCACTTGCTGCCACGACTATATCATTATTATTTTCCATTGATGATGACGTTGATTCTACTGTCGATAAATTTTAATAATAAATAAGTTTCAATTTGCTACGAATATTCGGGCTTTCCCATTCCCTTTCTTCTCGAAACTAAACATAGCCAACTACGCACATGTAGGGCGATACGTGCACGCTACTCGGCGAGTAAGGTTGAAAAACGGCGAGTATTGATACTCGGCAAGTACCCGCATGCGCATATGTGGCGCCGGCTTTATATTTCTAACTACTTGTGTTCAATCACATATTTGTTTTTTTAAGAAGACAATGCCTAAACGGCGAAGAACTTCTGAGCAATAGCAAATTAATGCTATGGGTTAGGTTGAATGCTATCATAAATGATAGGGTCCGAAGACAATTTGAGAATACTGCCTGCCTGGAGTAACCTCATACCAATTTGTCTAAGCTCTGATAGTAGCGCATAATAGATTAACAAACACCAGGCGCCATCTATCAGGTTATTAGTTAAATTTAGGCGATATAAAATCATTGGACAACAAAGATTCTTTCGTCATTGAAACAATTGAAAGCCATTTTTTTGGTTTTTCTGGCGGTTTCTGGAAAAGGGCATATTCAGAAAATTAATTTGCTCTTAATTTTGTCTCAAGTTTTCACAAAAAAAGCATTCTCAAAGTTTGGTGGTTTTTGTAGATAGATATATATATTAACGTTTTCCTTAAAATTGCATATCTTGTTCAAATTATGAATCAAAAACTAGATATTGACCGAAAAAGTTCGTTTTCCACCACTGTTCAGAGAGAAGCATTAATTTTTGAGTCATCTTAACTTGTTCTATTGTTGCTAGTCTATGCCACGTCTAAGTAGATGAGCGCTTTCAGATATATTTTTTAGAACATAATTATCAATATGGTACAAAAATTACAAGGGAAAAGATTTGGAAAAAATGCTGGTTAACAATAGCTTTATGTGAATTGTATTTTTTTTTTTTTGTTGCAGGCATCTATAGTGATGAAATCTACATGGAAAATCTTAGATTATTCTCAGGGTTGTTCTTCCGACTTCCGAGCACCTGCATCGTGTAAAATACAATGAAATAAAGTAATAAATAAAACATTGTTCTGAAAATTATGACTTTTCTTCCGGGTACACAACTCACAAAGTTATCGAAAAGTCAAATAACTTTAAACTTATCATTTCATATGGCTAAAAAAAAACCATAGACTTGTGTATTGTAGAATGTTGAATGGTGTGACTCGAAACCGCACGCAGAATTTCTGGTAATCTTGACTCCTCTATTGCAAACCAACTTAACCAACTTTCTAGTACTACTCTACTAGTATTCTCGAATTATTTCTAACTACTTGTGTTTTTATTACATATTTGTTTTTTTAAGGAGACAATGCCTAAACGGCGAAGAACTCCTGAGCAATAGCAAATTAATGCTATGGGTTAGGTTGAATGCTATCATAAATGATAGGGTCCGAAGACAATTTGTGAGTACTGCCTGGAGTAACCTCATACTAATTTGTGTAAGCTCTGATAGTAGCGCATAATAGATTAACACCAGGCGCCATCTATTAGGTTATTAGTTAAATTTAGGCGATATAAAATCATTTGACAACAAAGATTCTTTCGTCATATTTCAATGCTCCGGCCTAGCATTGTTTTTCTCTGAGAAAAACAATGGGCCTAGTGAGTAGAGTCGGCCATGCCTCAACCCTCAACCGGGACCATCGATAGCTACCTATCGATGGTCCCGCCTCAACTCAACCGCCATATTGCATAGCGTTTGACACTTGACACCTTATCTAGTCTTGACAGTTTGACACTTTTGACAGGCGTTCGTATTCATACAAAAACAATGAAAAGACAAGACACTTAAAAAAAACAAAAACAAGACTAAAATAAGTGAAGATAATGTGAATTTTAGAGTAGTTAGCAGTTGTAGGTAATAATTCTTAGTGCCATGTATTCTGTTAATTGCCATCTTAAAAAATGTAAATTATTAATCCAACAAAAAATATGACTGTTCCTTCACGCATCACCATATCTAAAGTATACAACTTCACGAAAGCCCCAGCTTATAAGAAATACAAAAACTTCTTTATTGTGTTATTGGTGATATCGATATTTATAGCTCTCTCTGTGCCGTATACGAATTATGCCAATGATTCCTCGAAAAAGTATGAAGTATTCACTTTCCGTAACTTGAAAGATCTCCCCGTAGTCAGCTTGAAGCACGATGTAGGGGTAGGATCACCCAGGAACTCCCAGTGCACCTATTGGGATTGCTTCAATATATACAGGTTAGAAAATCATTATTTTTCAGTATATTTGGTTCTTCAATTAACTCTGCATACCTATGGTCAGTAAAAAGATATCTCCAAAGTATTGTTTGGCAGTTGACAACTAGATATGTTAATCTGTACTGTTCTATTTATCTTAGGTGCGGACGTACAGGCCATGATAGAATCGCAGTCTATGTGTATCCTCTGCGTAAGTTTGTGGATGCCAATGGACTACCAGCAACGGAACATATATCAAAGGAGTACCATTCCCTTCTGCAAGCCGTTATTAGATCTAAGTACTATACTGCCAATCCAAACGAAGCTTGCATATTCATTCCCTCCATAGACACTCTCAACCAGGACAGGATTCGACTCAACCTAACTTCTAGGGCCTTATATTCCCTTGCTCAGTAAGTAGTAGTGTAGTATAGATGTATTTAGCATAACTGCTACAACTATTGTCGAGAATACAAACTAACTTAATTCGCTATGAGTACATACATTCCTTTTATAAGATTGCATCACTATAAATTTTATATATCCAGGACTTGTATTGCATACTTTATTTATTAAGGTTTTTAGGATACAGACAGAACAAGTTGTTCCAAAAAATAGTATCCCGATATTACTGACGTAATATCTAGCTTAGGTAGTGAAAAATAATAATAATCACATACATTTCAAAGTGGTACATACTTGATTTAATAATATTATATCATTATCCAATTTATTAAATTCATATAATGCCTCAGGTAACAAAAATCAAAAATTTTGAGATCCTCAGATTTTCAAATTCACCCCAAAAATCTAAAATCGTTATGTGGCTTCTGATTATGACGAAAACTTGTGTCATGTATAGTTTGAGGGCACTAATTGAGGGCTTTAATGACAAATCCGGCCATTGATTCCAGTTTCAGCCTCAGATAACAAAAATCAAAAATTTTCAGATCCTCAGAATTTCAGTTTTACCCTAGAAATCTAAAATCGTTATCTGGCTTCCCATCAGAACGAAAACTCGCGTAATGTATAGTTTAAGGGCGCTAATTACAAAGCTGGCCGTTGTTTTCAGTTTCATCCTCACATAACAAAAATCAAAAATTTTCAGATCATCAGATTTTGAAGTTCACCCTAAAAATCTAAAATCGTTATGTGGCTTCCGATTAGGACGAGAACTCGTGTCATGTATAGTTTGAGGGTGCTAATTACAAAGCCGGCCGTTGTTTCTAGTTTCAAACACAAGTGACAAAAATAAAAAATTTTCAGATCCTCAGAATTTCAGTTTCACCCTAAAAATCTAAAATCGTTATCTGGCTTCCCATCAGAACGAAAACTCGCGTAATGTATAGTTTGAGGGCGCTAATTACAAAGCCGGCCGTTGTTTCTAGTTTCAGCCTCAGGTAACAAGTTCAAAAATTTTCAGATCCTCAGATTTTTCAAGTTCACGTCAAAAATCTAAAATCGTTATCTGGCTTCCCATCAAGACGAAAATTCCTGTCATGTATAGTATGAGCGCGTTCATGACAAAGCCGGCCGTTGTTTTCAGTTTCAGCATCAGATAACAAAAATCAAAAATTTTCAGATCCTCAGAATTTCAGGTTCACCCCAAAAATCTAAAATCATTATCTGGCTTCCCATCAAGACGAAAACTCGTGTCATGTATAGTTTGAGGGCGCTTATTACAAATCCGGCCGTTGTTTTTAGTTTCAGCCTCAGGTAACAATTATTGTAACATATAATACTTTTTTGGAACACAGTTTTATTTGCCATATATTACTTTTTTTCAAAGACCAAGGCATTAGAGTAAAGCTTCTCTTCGGCCATATGTGATTTTTTTCATTGATGCATGTGATTTTCAGTTGGAAGAACGGAGAGAACCACCTGATCTTCAACATGGTGTCCGGCAGCTCCCCAGACTTTTCCCCTGTGATAGAACTAGAGTTAGGCAACGCTATGGTGGCAGGCGCTGGCTTCGACACTTACACGTTTCGACAGTACTTCGATATTTCCCTGCCTGTGTTCAGCCCTGTTGCCAAAAGTGGGGAGGTCATCGACACCACATATGACAGGTTTGCACACATTTTATCATATTAATTCTATCAAAAATAGTATAGTTGCACTGTTAAATACTATACTTGGTTACGATTGGTATTTACCATTTAAATAATTTTGTATATTCGAATCTCCCGCGTTTTGACTTGCGAGTTTGAAGTCTGACGGTTGACGCGGAAGAAAGAGAGAGTCGTACTTCAACTACCGAGGTGAACGGACGTGTGCGTGATATCCGTCACCCCGTGTGTAGCGGGTACCTCCAATAAGGGCGACCACAGCCTTACATCGCTCAGCTAACTAGGAATCTGGATAGAGCAACGCAGTACCCAGCTGGGGAAGACATCCGACGCCAACCAACAAGGGGTGAGTCAACCGATGCATGATTAACTTTCAATTCTCGTGAGTCATTTGCGGGTATTTGCCAATTTAGTTGGTCCTTCACAATTGGCTACAATTACTTTATTGATCGAATTGTAACCATTTTTTGGCCCTCCGAGCACGGATAAATAAATCGCGCTATAGTAAAATAGTCTACGTAAAATCTAAATTGGTACGTATCCTTGACAAAAAACGGAGTTTTTTTGTGACATCGGAATTTGTTAGTGTTGCGCGCTGTTTGTAAAAATTGGTTATATTCGAAAACAAGCAACTTTTGGTGTATTGTGTTGGTAATACATATCTGGGGAGTTTTCTGGGCATTTGAAATTGACATTTTGCGAATTGCGTGAGCGCAAAAAGTTGTTTTGATTCAGTTGGTTACATTCGGTTGGGGGTTCGAAAACCGGCGTTTCGACAATTGGTGTAGTCGACGGAGATTTCGAAAAAGAATAACAACTGAAAATTTTGTGATTTGTGTGTGGTTGCCGTATTGTTTGTGTAAAGAAGTTGTGTTTACTAGCAGATTGATTCTAAATTTGATTATTTTGGTCTTGTGTTTACATTGAATCGTTACCTGATACCTGAACATGCCTAATGCAAATGTTGTGAAGTTGCAACGGCAACGCGCGCTAGTTTTAAAATCTATTAAAAATGTTCTTGAGGCGGCCAAGAAGGCTCGTGATAATGGCGAGTATCGGACGGAGTTTTTTCTCAGGTATGGAGAGCTGGATGGGTATGTAACGAGGTTTGAGAATTTGCAATATGAAATAATAGCCTTGGTAGATGAGTCTGCCTTAGAGGAGGAGGAAGCAGTTCATACAATGTTTGATGATATGAGATATTCAATAAGGGGCATTCATAAAGATCTTTCTGATGAGATGATGGCTCGTAGTGAGCATGAAACATCTGCAGTGGTCGTAAGAGAAAATTGTTTGAGGCTTCCCAAAATTGAAATACCGAAGTTTGATGGTGACCTTACAAGGTGGCCTACGTTCATCGACTTATTCAATACTCTTATTCATAGAAATAATTTGCTGTCAAAAATAGAAAAGTTTCAGTTCTTGATTTCTTATTTAGAAAAAGAGGCAGGTCTAATAGTAAGGAATGTGCCCATTACTGAGGATAATTATGAAATAGCCTATAATGCATTAATGAGTCGATATCAGAATGAACGTGTTTTATTGAGCAATTATTGGTTTTCAATTTATAATGCTTCTCCCTCTAGGCATGATTCTGCAGTTGAACTTCGAAAATTGTTGTCAATATTTTCTGAAAATTTGGTGGCTTTAGAGATGAGTAACTTGAACCTATGGGATTTTACCAAATTCAATTTATTGTTGCAGAAATTACCTTCTTCCCTTAAAACGCGATTTGAACTAGAACATAATGGGAATAATGTTCCGGGGTTTGACATGCTTTTTGGATTTGTTGAGAAAACCTGTCGAGCTCTGGAAAATACATCCCTTACTTCCGCATATCAAGGGAGTAATGTGTCTAATGCTAGTGGTGGGTTTAGAAAGAATAATAGTCCTGCTAATCCCAAGGGAAGGCAGACACTTAGTTTTTCGACTGGCACATTAACACAGGAAAAGTGTAATTTTTGCAAGGGTTCACCACATTCGTTGATCAAATGTGATAGATTCTTGCAGGCAGAATGTCGTAAGAGGCATGCCTTTGTCAAGCGGACTAGAATGTGTTTTAATTGTTTGGGAGCTACTCATCTAGTAAATAAATGTAAATCAAAAGAACTTTGTGGGGTTTGTGGTGGAAAACACCATGTACTATTGCATTTTCCGGACACTAAAGTGACAGATTGTGATGTCAGTGGTAGTACCTCTAATGAATCTGAGAGTCATGTTCAAGTCATGGCAAGTAAGTTGTCTGTGCAGCCTAGAATGTTGCTTGCTACTGCACTAGTCTCAATATTGGATTCTGAGGGTAGATCCACCAAATGTCGTGTTTTGTTAGATTCTGCTAGTCAAGCCAATTTTATTAGTGAATCTTGTGTGAGAAGGTTGAATCTTACTCGTAAGGAGTATTCAACCCCTGTTGTTGGCATTAATGGAATGTCATCGAATGTGAGTTCGGGAAAAGTCTCTTGTGTTATCTTTCCCTACAGCAAACCGTATCCTAGCTTCAATTTGGAAGCTATTGTGATACCTCAGATTTGTGAGAAGGTACCTCAAATTCCTGCTGTTGTTCAGAAGTGGAAGTATTTAGAAAATCTTTGCCTCGCAGAGCCTTTGGCTGCACATGATGAAATGGAAATTGATCTGCTTCTAGGGGTAGAAGTATTTGGTGAGATCTTACGTTCCGGTTATGTGAGAGGACAGAATGGTGGGCCACATGCTATTAACACCGTATTTGGGTGGGTGTTAATGGGCAAGTTGGGTGGTGTTTCCACTAATAGTGTGCTGAATTTTCTAACTTCTGTGGGGGAATTGGATTGTACATTGAAAAAGTTTTGGGA
>CATOUR010000318.1:0-71590 GCA_951848785.1 Callosobruchus maculatus
TACAAAAAAACGACCAAATACAACCGAATAGAGTCAAAACTAACGCAAAACGACAGAAAGCAAGCAGATAACGGCTGTACAACGCTAGAAAGCGACCGAGTACAACGGAACAGAAAGCAGAGCATAGCAACAGAAAGCGGGCAGATAACAGCGCTAAACAATAGAAAATGACTGAATTCAGCCGAATACAACAAGAAAAGAACAGAAAACAGCTAAAAACAACAGAAATCAAGCAGATAACAACTGTAAACGGTACAGAACGACCAAATACAACCGAATAGAACAGAAAACAGAGCATAACAACAGAAAGCAGGCAGATAACAGCGCTAAACAACAGAAAACGACAAAACACAGCCGAATACATCCGAAAATAACAGAAAACAGCTCTCAAAGCAACAGAAAGCAAGCAGATAACGGCTGTAAACGGTAGGAAACGGCCGCATACAACTAAATAGAACAGAAAACAGAGCACAACAACAGAAAGCAGGCAGATAACAGCGCTAAACAATAGAAAACGACTAAATTCAGCCGAATACAACAAGAAAAGGACAGAAAAACAGCTAAAAACAACAGAAATCAAGCAGATAACAACTGTAAACGGTACAAAACGACCAAATACAACCGAATAGAGTCAAAACTAACGCAAAACGACAGAAAGCAAGCAGATAACGGCTGTAAACGCTAGAAAGCGACCGAGAGTACAACCAAATAGAACAGAAAACAGAGCATAACAACAGAAAGCGGGCAGATAACAGCGCTAAACAATAGAAAACGACCAAATTCAGCCGAATGCAACAAGAAAAGAACAGAAAATAGCTAAAAACAACAAAAAGCAGGCAGATAACAGCTGTAAACGGTAGAAAATGACCAAATACAACCGGAGGTAGAGTCAAATCCAGCTAAAAACGACAGAAAGTAAGCAGATAACAGCGCTAAGCAACAGAAAACGACTAAATACAGCAGAATACAACTGAAAATAACAGAAAACAGCTCCTAGAACAACAGAAAGCAAGCAGATAACGGCTGTAAACGGTAGAAAACGACCGAATACAACCAAATAGAACAGAAAACAGAGCATAACAACAGAAAGCAGGCAGATAACAGCGCTAAACAATAGAAAATGACTAAATTCAGCCGAATACAACAAGAAAAGAACAGAAAACAGCTAAAAACAACAGAAATCAAGCAGATAACAACTGTAAACGGTACAAAACGACCAAATACAACCGAATAGAACAGAAAACAGAGCATAACAACAGAAAGAAGGCAGATAAAAGCGCTAAACAATAAAAAACGACTAAATTCAGCCGAATACAACAAGAAAAGAACAGAAAATAGCTAAAAACAACAAAAAGCAGGCAAATAACAGCTGTAAACGGTAGAAAATGACCAAATACAACCGAATAGAGCCAAATCCGGCTAAAAACGACAGAAAGTAAGCAGATAACAGCGCTAGACAACAGAAAACCACTAAACACAACGGAATACAACTGAAAATAACAGAAAACAGCTCCTAGAATAACAGAAAGCAAGCAGATAACGGCTGTAAACGGTAGAAAACGACCGAATGCAACCAAATATAACAGAAAACAGAGCATAACAACAGAAAGCAGGCAGATAACAGCGCTAAACAATAGAAAATGACTAAATCTAGCCGAATACAACAAGAAAAGAACAGAAAACAGCTAAAAACAACAGAAATCAAGCAGATAACAACTGTAATCGGAACAAAACGACCAAATACAACCGAATAGAACAGAAAACAGAGCATAACAACAGAAAGCAGGCAGATAACAGCGCTAAACAACAGAAAACGACAAAACACAGCCGAATACATCCGAAAATAATAGAAAACAGCTCTCAAAACAACAGAAAGCAAGCAGATAACGGCTGTAAACGGTAGAAAACGACTCAATACAACCAAATAGAACAGAAAACAGAGCATAACAACAGAAAGAAGGCAGATAAAAGCGCTAAACAATAAAAAACGCCTAAATTCAGCCGAATACAACAAGAAAAGGACAGAAAATAGCTAAAAACAACAGAAGTCAAGCAGACAACAACTGTAAACGATAAAAAATGACCAAATACAACCGAATAGAGCCAAAACCGACAGAAAGCAAGCAGATAACAGCGCTAAACAAGAGGAAAACGACTAAGCACAGCCGAATACATCCGAAAATAACAAAAAACAGCCCTCAAAGCAACAGGAAGCAAGCAGATAACGGCTGTAAACGGTAGGAAACGGCCGCATACAACTAAATAGAACAGAAAACAGAGCGTAACAACAGAAAGCGGGCAGATAACAGCGCTAAACAATAGAAAACGACAAAATTCAGACGAATACAACAAGAAAAGGACAGAAAATAGTTAAAAACAACAGAAGTCAAGCAGACAACAACTGTAAACGATAGAAAATGACCAAATACAACCGAATAGGGTCTGAACTAACTCAAAACGACAGAAAGCAAGCAGATAACAGCGGGAAACAGCAGAAAACGACTAAACACAGCCGAATACAACCAAAATGAGTAGGAAACGGCTAAAAACAACAGAAAGTAGGCAGATAACAGCTGTAAACGGTAGAAAATGACCAAATACAACCGAATAGAGTCAAATCCAGCTAAAAACGACAGAAAGTAAGCAGACAACAGCGCTAAGCAACAAAAAACGACTAAATACAGCGGAATACAACTGAAAATAACAGAAAACAGCTCCTAGAACAACAGAAAGCAAGCAGATAACGGCTGTAAACGGTAGAAAACGACCGAATACAACCAAATAGAACAGAAAACAGAGCATAACAACAGAAAGCAGGCAGATAACAGCGCTAAACAATAGAAAATGACTAAATTCAGCCGAATACAACAAGAAAAGAACAGAAAACAGCTAAAAACAACAGAAATCAAGCAGATAACAACTGTAAACGGTACAAAACGACCAAATTCAACCGAATAGAACAGAAAACAGAGCATAACAACAGAAAGCAGGCAGATAACAGCGCTAAACAACAGAAAACGACAAAACACAGCCGAATACATCCGAAAATGACAGAAAACAGCTCTCAAAACAACAGAAAGCAAGCAGATAACGGCTGTAAACGGTAGAAAACGACTGAATACAACCAAATAGAACAGAAAACAGAGCATAACAACAGAAAGAAGGCAGATAAAAGCGCTAAACAATAAAAAACGACTAAATTCAGCCGAATACAACAAGAAAAGAACAGAAAACAGCTAAAAACAACAGAAATCGAGTAGATAACAACTGTAAGCGATAGAAAACGACCAAATACAACCGAATAGAGCCAAAACCGACAGAAAGCAAGCGGATGACAGCGCTAAACATGAGAAAACGACTAAGCACAGCCGAATACATCCGAAAATAACAGAAAACAGCCCTCAAAGCAACAGAAAGCAAGCAGATAACGGCTGTAAACGGTAGAAAACGACTGAATACAACCAAATAGAACAGGAAACAGAGCATAACAACAGAAAGAAGGCAGATAAAAGCGCTAAACAATAAAAAACGACTAAATTCAGCCGAATACAACAAGAAAAGAACAGAAAACAGCTAAAGACAACAGAAATCGAGTAGATAACAACTGTAAACGACAGAAAACGACCAAATACAACCGAATAGAGCCAAAACAGACAGAAAGCAAGCAGATAACAGCGCTAAACAAGAGAAAACGACTAAGCACAGCCGAATACATCCGCAAATAACAGAAAACAGCTCTCAAAGCAACAGAAAGCGAGCAGATAACGGCTGTAAACGGTAGGAAACGGCCGCATACAACTAAATAGAACAGAAAACAGAGCATAACAACAGAAAGCGGGCAGATAACAGCGCTAGACAATAGAAAATGACTAAATTCAGCCGAATACAACAAGAAAAGAACAGAAAATAGCTAAAAACAACAGAAATCAAGCAGATAACAACTGTAAACGGTACAAAACGACCAAATACAACCGGATAGAGTCAAAACTAACGCAAAACGACAGAAAGCAAGCAGATAACAGCGGGAAACAGCAGAAAACGACTAAACACAGCCGAATACAACCAAAATGAGTAGAAAACAGCTAAAAACAACAGAAAGCAGGCAGATAACAGCTGTAAACGGTAGAAAATGACCAAATACAACCGAATAAAGCCAAATCCGGCTAAAAACGACAGAAAGTAAGCAGATAACAGCGCTAGACAACAGAAAACCACTAAGCACGGCGGAATACAACTGAAAATAACAGAAAGCAGCTCTTAGAACAACAGAAAGCAAGCAGATAACGGCTGTAAACGGTAGAAAACGACCGAATACAACCAAATAGAACAGAAAACAGAGCACAACAACAGAAAGCAGGCAGATAACAGCGCTAAACAATAGAAAACGACTAAATTCAGCAGAATACAACAAGAAAAGGACAGAAAACAGCTAAAAACAACAGAAATCAAGCAGATAACAGCTGTAAACGGTACAAAACGACCAAATACAACCGAATAGAGTCAAAACTAACGCAAAACGACAGAAAGCAAGCAGATAACGGCTGTAAACGCTAGAAAGCGACCGAGTACAACCAAATAGAACAGAAAGCAGAGCATAACAACAGAAAGCGGGCAGATAACAGCGCTAAACAATAGAAAATGACTGAATTCAGCCGAATACAACAAGAAAAGAACAGAAAACAGCTAAAAACAACAGAAATCAAGCAGATAACAACTGTAAACGGTACAGAACGACCAAATACAACCGAATAGAACAGAAAACAGAGCATAACAACAGAAAGCAGGCAGATAACAGCGCTAAACAACAGAAAACGACAAAACACAGCCGAATACATCCGAAAATAACAGAAAACAGCTCTCAAAGCAACAGAAAGCAAGCAGATAACGGCTGTAAACGGTAGGAAACGGCCGCATACAACTAAATAGAACAGAAAACAGAGCACAACAACAGAAAGCAGGCAGATAACAGCGCTAAACAATAGAAAACGACTAAATTCAGCCGAATACAACAAGAAAAGGACAGAAAACAGCTAAAAACAACAGAAATCAAGCAGATAACAACTGTAAACGGTACAAAACGACCAAATACAACCGAATAGAGTCAAAACTAACGCAAAACGACAGAAAGCAAGCAGATAACGGCTGTAAACGCTAGAAAGCGACCGAGTACAACCAAATAGAACAGAAAACAGAGCATAACAACAGAAAGCGGGCAGATAACAGCGCTAAACAATAGAAAACGACCAAATTCAGCCGAATACAACAAGAAAAGAACAGAAAATAGCTAAAAACAACAAAAAGCAGGCAGATAACAGCTGTAAACGGTAGAAAATGACCAAATACAACCGAGTAGAGTCAAATCCAGCTAAAAACGACAGAAAGTAAGCAGATAACAGCGCTAAGCAACAGAAAACGACTAAATACAGCAGAATACAACTGAAAATAACAGAAAACAGCTCCTAGAACAACAGAAAGCAAGCAGATAACGGCTGTAAACGGTAGAAAACGACCGAATACAACCAAATAGAACAGAAAACAGAGCATAACAACAGAAAGCAGGCAGATAACAGCGCTAAACAATAGAAAATGACTAAATTCAGCCGAATACAACAAGGAAAGAACAGAAAACAGCTAAAAACAACAGAAATCAAGCAGATAACAACTGTAAACGGTACAAAACGACCAAATACAACCGAATAGAACAGAAAACAGAGCATAACAACAGAAAGCAGGCAGATAACAGCGCTAAACAACAGAAAACGACAAAACACAGCCGAATACATCCGAAAATAACAGAAAACAGCTCTCAAAACAACACAAAGCAAGCAGATAACGGCTGTAAACGGTAGAAAACGACTGAATACAACCAAATAGAACAGGAAACAGAGCATAACAACAGAAAGAAGGCAGATAAAAGCGCTAAACAATAAAAAAACGACTAAATCCAGCCGAATACAACAAGAAAAGAACAGAAAACAGCTAAAGACAACAGAAATCGAGTAGATAACAACTGTAAACGATAGAAAACGACCAAATACAACCGAATAGAGCCAAAACCGACAGAAAGCAAGCAGATAACAGCGCTAAACAAGAGAAAACGACTAAGCACAGCCGAATACATTCGCAAATAACAGAAAACAGCTCTCAAAGCAACAGAAAGCAAGCAGATAACGGCTGTAAACGGTAGGAAACGGCCGCATACAACTAAATAGAACAGAAAACAGAGCATAACAACAGAAAGCGGGTAGATAACAGCGCTAAACAATAGAAAACGACTAAATTCAGCCGAATACAACAAGAAAAGAACAGAAAATAGCTAAAAACAACAGAAATCAACCAGATAACAACTGTAAACGATAGAAAACGACCAAATACAACCGAATAGGGTCAGAACTAACTCAAAACGACAGAAAGCAAGCAGATAACAGCGGGAAACAGCAGAAAACGACTAAACACAGCCGAATACAACCAAAATGAGTAGAAAACAGCTAAAAACAACAGAAAGCAGGCAGATAACAGCTGTAGACGGTAGAAAATGACCAAATACAACCGAATAAAGCCAAATCCGGCTAAAAACGACAGAAAGTAAGCAGATAACAGCGCTAGACAACAGAAAACCACTAAGCACGGCGGAATACAACTGAAAATAACAGAAAACAGCTCTTAGAACAACAGAAAGCAAGCAGATAACGGCTGTAAACGGTAGAAAACGACCGAATACAACCAAATAGAACAGAAAACAGAGCACAACAACAGAAAGCAGGCAGATAACAGCGCTAAACAATAGAAAACGACTAAATTCAGCCGAATACAACAAGAAAAGGACAGACAACAGCTAAAAACAACAGAAATCAAGCAGATAACAACTGTAAACGGTACAAAACGACCAAATACGACCGAATAGAGTCAAAACTAACGCAAAACGACCGAAAGCAAGCAGATAATGGCTGTAAACGCTAGAAAGCGACCGAGTACAACCAAATAGGAGAGAAAGCAGAGCATAACAACAGAAAGCGGGCAGATAACAGCGCTAAACAATAGAAAATGACTAAATTCAGCCGAATACAACAAGAAAAGAACAGAAAACAGCTAAAAACAACAGAAATCAAGCAGATAACAACTGTAAACGGCACAGAACGACCAAATACAACCGAATAGAACAGAAAACAGAGCATAACAACAGAAAGCAGGCAGATAACAGCGCTAAACAACAGAAAACGACAAAACACAGCCGAATACATCCGAAAATAACAGAAAACAGCTCTCAAAGCAACAGAAAGCAAGCAGATAACGGCTGTAAACGGTAGGAAACGGCCGCATACAACTAAATAGAACAGAAAACAGAGCATAACAACAGAAAGCAGGCAGATAACAGCGCTAAACAATAGAAAACGACTAAATTCAGCCGAATACAACAAGAAAAGGACAGAAAACAGCTAAAAACAACAGACATCAAGCAGATTACAACTGTAAACGGTACAAAACGACCAAATACAACCGAATAGAGTCAAAACTAACGCAAAACGACAGAAAGCAAGCAGATAACGGCTGTAAACGCTAGAAAGCGACCGAGTACAACCAAATAGAACAGAAAACAGAGCATAACAACAGAAAGCGGGCAGATAACAGCGCTAAACAATAGAAAACGACCAAATTCAGCCGAATACAACAAGAAAAGAGCAGAAAATAGCTAAAAACAACAAAAAGCAGGCAGATAACAGCTGTAGACGGTAGAAAATGACCAAATACAACCGAGTAGAGTCAAATCCAGCTAAAAACGACAGAAAGTAAGCAGATAACAGCGCTAAGCAACAGAAAACGACTAAATACAGCGGAATACAACTGAAAATAACAGAAAACAGCTCCTAGAACAACAGAAAGCAAGCAGATAACGGCTGTAAACGGTAGAAAACGACCGAATACAACCAAATAGAACAGAAAACAGAGCATAACAACAGAAAGCAGGCAGATAACAGCGCTAAACAATAGAAAATGACTAAATTCAGCCGACTACAACAAGAAAAGAACAGAAAACAGCTAAAAACAACAGAAATCAAGCAGATAACAACTGTAAGCGGTACAAAACGACCAAATACAACCGAATAGAGCAGAAAACAGAGCATAACAACAGAAAGAAGGCAGATAAAAGCGCTAAACAATAAAAAACGACTAAATTCAGCCGAATACAACAAGAAAAGGACAGAAAACAGCTAAAGACAACAGAAATCGAGTAGATAACAACTGTAGACGATAGAAAACGACCAAATACAACCGAATAGAGCCAAAACCGACAGAAAGCAAGCAGATAACAGCGCTAAACAAGAGAAAACGACTAAGCACAGCCGAATACATCCGCAAATAACAGAAAACAGCTCTCAAAGCAACAGAAAGCAAGCAGATAACGGCTGTAAACGGTAGGAAACGGCCGCATACAACTAAATAGAACAAAAAACAGAGCATAACAACAGAAAGCGGGCAGATAACAGCGCTAAACAATAGAAAACGACTAAATTCAGCCGAATACAACAAGAAAAGAACAGAAAATAGCTAAAAACAGCAGAAATCAAGCAGATAACAACTGTAAACGATAGAAAACGACCAAATACAACCGAATAGGGTCAGAACTAACTCAAAACGACAGAAAGCAAGCAGATAACAGCGGGAAACAGCAGAAAACGACTAAACACAGCCGAAAGTAGAGTGTAAAAGATAGTTCTGAAACATACCCCCCACTCTCCACGCCTGTAGACCCCCCACCATTAGCCCCCCACCCATACCCCCTCTCTTCACAAATTCTGAAACATACCCCCCACTCTCCACGCCTGTAGACCCCCCACCATTAGCCCCCCACCTCTCCACAAATTCTGAAACAGACCTCCCACTCTCCACGCCTGTAGACCCCCCACCATTATCGCCCCACCCCCCTCTCTTCACAAATATAGCCACCTCTCTGATGTATTAGAATGTAGTATATCCTCCCACCACCGTCTTAGAACATAATTAAACCTCTCTCCAATAAGAATGCCACACCCCAAGACCATTAATTGATAACCGGTTTGGGTGGAGGTGAGTGGGTTTTCAGTATAGGTTCAAGGGAACCAAAATGAAAGAAGCGTAAACCGGTTTGATCGAGTTCAATAAACTGTTGAATGATGGTCATGCACCTGAGAAACCTGTTTGAGCGGATGTGAACCGGTTTGATGGGGTTCAAGAAGATTCAATGAACTTGCTCTCCGAATGCCACACTCCTAGACCATTAATTGATAACCGGTTTGAGTGGAGGTGATTGGGTTCTCAGTATAGGTTCAAGGGAACCAGAATGAAAAAAGAGTAAACCGGTTTGATCGAGTTCAATAAACTGTTGAATGATGGTCATGCACCTGAGAAACCTGTTTGAGCGGATGTGAACCGGTTTGATGGGGTTCAATAAGATTCAATGAACTTGAAGTGAAAATCAAGCAGAAAGAAAAAATAGTAAACAGGTTTGGTGGGGGATAATCTCCATCAGCGATGAATATAGATGGCTTTAAAAAGGAAGGAGGTTAGTACAGCTGCAACTCTTGAAAGTATTAGGCATATGAAAAAATCGGTATAGACTACAAAGGCGAACATTTGCTGTGTTGTGTAAAATGAAGTGTCCATTGTGTTACAAACTTTTTGCATCGAAGTCATCGCTTAGCCGTCACAAAAAAGAGAGCTGTCCGTTTAGATTTGATGTAGTGTCGAGCAGCAAAAGGCGAAGGGTTGGAAGTAGCAATGATCCAACACCATCAACATCGGGAAGCAACGGTCAACCAATGCTCGATCATAATGCAGACAACCAAAGTGATAGAGTGGGTGGGAGACGGTGTGAAGCCAATGCATCATCAACATCTGTAACTGATCAGGGAGCAGACAATCAAAGGCGACGGAAGAGACGATTGGAAGCAACGGGAACCGCTGTAGCACCAGGTGTGGAGAAGGTAGCAAGTGCATTCAAGTCTAGGATCTGTACATATCGTTTTACAACCAATGAAGAAGTGAAGTTGGACTGTGATGCATTTTTTCAAGGAGTCAAAGAAAAAGTAATTGCTATTATCAAACAATACCGAACAGAATATCAGGCATTAAAAGTAAACTGTGAGCTTTTTGGTATTTATAGCAAACCTGAGAAACAGACTACAGATATAAAATCTTTTAATACAAAAAACAAAATTATTGTGATATCAACAGCGTTGGATGAAATATATGAAGAATTCAAGACAGAAATCGTAAATAAGTGTGGAACATTCGAAGAAAAAGAATCAGGGTGGTTGTTAATGAGTTTATTATATTTGGAGGTAAATATAAACCAATATAATCCTTTAAGAGCAGGAAGCTTCATCAAGCTACCAAAACAAATAGAATACAAGAGGGCTGTGCTGAATATCCAAAACAAAGACCAGTGTTGTTTTGCGCACTCGATTGTAGCAGCTCTTATACCACCGATGGGGCATCCATGTAGATCTACATCTTACCCACATTTCTCAAGTTTATTGAATTTTGATGGTATAGATTTCCCTGTACAGCTGAAAGACATACCAAGATTTGAAAAACAGAATAATATCTCCATCAACGTGTTTGGATTGGAGTATGAGTACAAAACAAATATATGGAAGGTTGTTGGCCCCCTATACTTTACATCTGGAAGAAGAGCCACTCATGTAAATTTATTACTACTCACAGAAAATGGTGAACATCACTATTGTCTGATCAAAGATATGTCTCGACTAATCTCCAGACAAAGGTCACGGCATGTGGGTCGCATTTATATATGTGATGGATGTCTACAATGCTACGATGCAATGGAAAAATTGAAACGACATCAAACTTATGATTGCAATCATGTTACAACGAAGCTACCAACAACAAATATGAGTTTGAACAAGTATGGAGAGTATATACCAAAAAACAAATTAAAATTCACTAATCTAGAGAAGCAGTTAAAAGTCCCCTTTGTAGTCTATGCCGATTTCGAAAGTATGCTGAAACCTATTCAGTATGCTGAGCCGAATAGTGAAGATTCGTTCTCAGTAAAAACGTTCGAGCATGTGCCGTTTTCATTCTGCTTCTATATAAAATGCTCATTCGATGATTCTGTATCACAAATAGTACAATATAGAGGACTCGATGCTGCTGAAAAATTTGTAGAGAAACTAGAAGAACACGTAGTTAGACTATATCATACATATTTGAAACAACCAAAAGAGATGTTACCACTGACACCACAAGAAGAAGATGAATTCAAGAAAAGCACAGTGTGCCATGTGTGTGAAAAAGAGTTCCAAGAAGCAGATATCAAAGTTAGAGATCATTGTCACCTGACAGGGAAATACAGGTTTGCCGCTCATTCAGTGTGCAATCTCAACTATAAGCTACCACGCTTTGTGCCTGTGTTCCTGCACAACTTAAGTAACTACGATAGTCACCTATTTATAAAAAAACTAGCATTAGACAAAGAAAAAGTAGACGTCATTGCACAAAACAAAGAAAAGTATATTTCGTTTTCAAAAAGGATTTTAGTAGAGCAAGGAAATGAAAAAGAAGACAATGTATTCATGAAGTTGCGATTCCTGGATTCATACAGGTTTCTACCCAGCGCACTGGATAAATTAAGTGAAACGTTAGCCTCAGAGGAATGCTGTGAAATAAAAAAATTTTTTTCAAATCAAGATGAATTCAATGAAATAAGAAAAAAAGGAATTTTTCCATATTCATACGTTGATTCCTGGGAAAAACTAAGTGTCACCTCGTTACCTAGCAGAGCTGAGTTTTTTGATATATTGCGGGGTGCAAACATTACTACTGAAGAATATAATCGAGCTTGCTACGTTTGGAAGCTTTTCAAGTGCGAAACGTTGGGGGATTACTCAGATGTGTATATTAAATCAGACGTGCTGCTTTTAGCAGATGTGTTTGAACGTTTTCGTATAGTGAGTTTGACGACGTACAAGTTGGATCCAGCTCAGTACTTCACAGCCCCTTCGTTGGCATGGGATGCAATGCTGCGTAAAACGAAAGTGGAGTTGGACCTGCTAACAGATGTGGATATGCTCCACTTTTTTCGAAAGGCTATCAGAGGAGGTTTGAGCCAATGCAGTCAAAGAGCTGCAGAAGCAAACAACAAGTTCATATCAGATTATGATGAAACAAAACCCTCCTCATATGTAGTTTACCTCGATGCCACGAATCTGTATGGAAAAGCAATGTCACAGTGCTTACCAACCGGAGGTTTCAAATGGTTAACAGAAGGAGAGATTGAAAGCTGCAAGTGGTCCACTGCCGATGAAAACAGTAAAAAGGGGTATATTTTAGAAGTTGACTTACTGTATCCAAAGCATTTACATGACCTCCACAACGACCTTCCTTTCTGCCCTGAAACAGCTGTGCCACCCAAAGGAAAACACAAGAAGCTTCTGGCCACATTGAAAAATAAAACCAAGTACGTCATCCACTACAGAAATCTACAACAGTGTTTACAACATGGGCTACAATTAAAAAAAATACACAGAATTCTTGAATTTGACCAATCACCCTGGCTGAAAAGTTACATTGATCTAAATACCATTTTGAGGAATAAAGCAAGTAGCAAATTTGAGAAAGATTTATTCAAATTATTCAATAATGCAGTATTTGGCAAAACGATGGAGAATCCAGACAAACGTGTTGACATCAGACTTTGTACACACTGGGAGTCAACTCAAGGAAGTGTTGGAGCACAAGATTTGATTAGTAAGCCGAATTTCAAATCAGTTTCCATATTTTCCGAGAATCTAGTCGCAGTGCAAATGTCTCCCATAGAAATTACTTATGACAAACCATTATTTGTGGGCTTCACTGTATTAGAGATAGCCAAAAATATAATGTACAGCTTTTACTATGACTATATCAAAGCAAAATATGGTGATGATGCTGTACTATGCTACACAGATACAGATTCGTTAGTGATGCATATAAGAACAGACAACTTTTATGATGATATGAGAAGTAATATCAACTATTTTGATACATCGAATTTTCCAGAAAATAATATACATGGAATTACGAAGACCCCATCTGTGGTTGGAAAAATGAAAGATGAATATGCGGGAGCTCCAATTCACAAATGGCTTAGGTGCAAAAACATATTGTATAAAACTACAGGACGGTGATATCAAAAAAGCAAAAGGTGTGAGAAGTAGTGCTATCAAAGAGTTAACTGTAGCTGATTACAAGCACATAGTTAAGGAAGGAGGAAACTTGTACAAGAAAATGTTTGTCTTTAAATCATGTTTGCACACTATTTACACAGAGCTGAAGAACAAGGTAGCTTTGACGAGTGTAGATGACAAAAGGTATTTTGTTCCTGGCAGTATTCATACTATGGCTTGGGGGCATCACGCAATCCCAGTAATGGAAAGATACAGACAAATCGAAAACCAGATAGAGTTTGGGGATATGCTTGATACACTTGTCCAACCTAAAAGTAATGATAAACAAGAAGACAAAGAAGAAGACGAAGAAGAAGAAGAAGAATTTTATATCGCTGAGTTTGACCTGAAACTGCTTTAACACCTCCCACCACTAACCACATCCCCTCCTACATCTCACCCCCTCCAGTTATACAGACGTAGATGTATTAACAGGCCTGCGGTCATTCATGGTACACATAGTCAGCAAACATGTGGCGTGCATACAGTCATACAGTATCTGTGACGGATTTCACCAGCGCGTTAGACTACCTCTGTGATGAACTCAGTAAAAATCGTTGGGAGTACGACCACGAAGCAATTTACGGTATGGAGCGATGGTGGTCGATGGAAGAGTGCCAGAAACGAGCAAAACTGGAAGGTACAGCGCTCGAACTTACAGAACTGTACCAAGAAGGGAAGATCTGCGGAGAATGTTGGATAGGAGCCATCATTCGCCTGAAAACATACTTTCCAGAAATCAGACAAGTCTTCCGATTTCTACCTGAAGATGTTCAAATACGAATCGCTTTTCCTGAGGAACCAGCCACCTGTGAGTTGGAGTGTCGACAACAAATCCAGACTGTAGTTGAGGGTGTTGAAGACAGCGAGACACCAGGTCCAGCAGAGACACAAGGCACAACAGATACACAAGGTCCAGCAGAGGCATCAGGTCTATCAGAAACACCAGAGTCTACAGATATACTTGCTCCAACAAGTGTAATGGATTGAGAAGAAGCATAATGTTTGATTATGGCATGGTTTTTTCTTTTTTAAAACAATAAAACTATTTGTGATACAGAACATTATGTGTTGTTATTGTCATACTCACGCACTATCAATACTCACTCTCCAATTACGGTGAGAATAAAAAGATACAGAGCGTGTACGTAATTGCACAGTCACAACCCCCCTCCACTAAAGATATTGAGTTATATTGATGCAACATATCGATGATTGCTTAGTTGTCTCGAAAACACTGTAAGTCATGTGTGGTGAAGATCACTCAGTGAACTTTAAGCAGTTCAATTCTTTAGATAAACGTCTATTAACATTTAGTAAGTGGCCAAATCACGTCGACCCCCTACCTATCGCTCTAGCTGGATTCTTTTACACTGGAAGGGGTGACATATGTCAAGCATTTTGTTGTGGAGTTAAACTGTATAATTGGAGAAAAGGTGATTGTCCTATCAAGGATCATGTTAAGTATACAAAAGGTTGTGTTTATGCAAAACACATCAATAAACTGTTACAACGCATGTGTGTGCGGAAGGAGGAGGAGAACACTAGTGTTTATTCAAAACTTCAGAGGATTCCTGTGATTACAGCGATGTTGTGTACCCTAGTACTGCTGGTTTTATACCTCCCACTTCTCAGCAGTGCACCGGTATATACCCCCCACAATCAAACGATGACTAGACACTGGTTCAAAAGTGGTGAAGACAGTGTGAAGTGGTACAGTCAACAGTGGATCAGCCAACTATACTCAACGACTAGTGAAATGTTTACCCAGCAAAAAAATCCAGTGTTGAAAGAGAGTTATTCATACAACATGGTGGACAGCAGCACTCAGACCAGCCATAATGCAGTTGTGGTACTAGGTGAAAGAAGATATCCGTTAAACAAATCAAAAAGCAAACATGTGACCATTGGAGTTTATCCTGCATACAATTACTCGCCTGGAATTAAGCTGATGGGGGTTAAAGGTGATAACATCGTGTTTACTGAAAGTGAGTGGAAAGAGTTCCTGGATTATCAAAACGTTATATCCCATAACATGTATGCAACGGATGCAAGTGCACCAATTCTGACGAGCTGTTGCTCCATCAACTTTACACACATTTCCGGTACACCAGTTCTAAAATTGACAAAAGATGGCTCAGTGATATACCTGGGATACGAATCTTTGGCATCGCTGTGGAACTTGCTACCAGTTGTGAATCACACCGTTGAACTCTTCAAACTACAAAAATTTGGAAACTACTTTAGAGTGTTACAGAACGGGCTTCAAACTCAAGGTGGGGATCTTATCACAAATGCAGCCAATTTACTACATTCAGCAGAGAGTTTTCCAACAGAAAATACTACCATGGCGATGGAGTTCCTATACGTCTATGAGAACACCTTCAAAGAAGAATGTAATTGCCACTAATAAATGTAATGTTAGATATTAGTTCAGCATTTCTGCTGTAAATAAAACTATAAGAATGGTAAAAACAGTTTATTTTTTGAATAACCTATGACATAATGAAAGTATCATATAAAAAATAGACATTTGATAAGGAACATATGCATGTATCTTTGACGTGGTAAAAGCAGCGCGCTGGACCTTCCGGTAGGCGAGGGTGTTCATCCAGTTCGATTATCGGTTTTACTGAATACTGCCTTACATAGTTTGCTTTTTCTCTCCCCTTCACAAAAATTTGGTTTGCTGTGGACGTTAACTCCTGGAGGATAGTAGATACCTTATGAAGTGGTGTGAATCCAGAAGCCCATGGAATGCAGTGATGATGATTTATCAGCCATCGAGCTTGCGTTTGCAGGTCACGTGGTAATAGGTCCCAAGGAAACGGTGGTTTAAAAATGTAGTGACAGATTTTAACTCCATCAAAGGCAGCCAGCTCTTTCACTATGAACTTATTGTGCTCCAATTTGAAGCCCTGTATGTCCACAATTAAATTCATAGTTTTAAATCAGCAAACTGTCTCACAACACGCTGTTTCAAGCAATAAAAGTTTAGTGCTTTTCTCAGAGCCCTGAGCTTTTGCAGATGCCTTGTTAAAGCTTTTCGGTACGCTTTCATGATTTGAATGAGTGGTTGGTCTGGTAGCTTAATGATTTTATAGTCTAACGCTGTTTAACTATCTTTGTTAGAGGGTTGTAAAAAAAAAGCCGGTCATGGAGCAGGAGACAATACGCTGAGGTGTTAGGTGACACATTCTCGCTAGTTTCAAATTCAATTCGCATAACAACAGACCCAGTTTGAATACTTTCCTTCTGCTTAGAACAATCAATATGTGTCAGTGGTGCAGTAGTTGCAAAGTCCTTAGGGGTGAAAAGTGGTTCATTTCCAGTTTCATAATACGAATGACGAAATTTTGAAAACATGTCATACAAGGCAGCAAATTTTTGATTTGGAAAGTCCAAATATAAATCATTATAAGGATATCGATTCGAATTTAAAAAAACTCGAATATTGGTTAGCTTGCAGTGGTCAAATGTTGACATATTGGATTGCAATTTACCTTTTTTATCTGATTGAAAAGCAATTATCACATGCCTAGGGGTTTCTAGTTTGGTACTAGTTTTAACTGGCCAAGTATGTCTGGTAGTTTGTGGTAGGGAGGGATACTCTACAAGCTCCCAGCTACGGAAGTAAAGCGGTATATCAACATTTTTGTTTACCAGTTTTGTTAGAGCTAACTGTTCTGGTATATCAACCGAAACGTGGGGTACTCGCCACTGAATTTTCTCTATAGTAATTTTGGGTTGTTCATCTGCAGTTGTAACAACTGCATCAACGTCATCATTACTACGAATTAAAACTAGTTCCTGTTTCATATTCAGAATTATTTTTCTATAGTCTTCAAAAAATCCCATCCACATGCTTAATGGAATGCAAACATTAAATTTACCAGCACTGGAAAAGTGTGTTTCTTTTGGAAACCAACCAGCATTTTGTAGCCGCAAACTCTCATTTTCATTGTAAGACAGATACCCCTTCAAGGTTGAAGTGAGTCCCACGTTTCGAACCGAATCCACTACCACTCCATTCAACTCATACCGAACTTCTCGGAACAAAAAGCTAAAGGCATTGTTGATGAATTTCAAATTTGTAGATGGTGAACCATCAGCCTTATTTAAGGCTCCTTCAATGTATACAAAACTTTGAGAAGGTAAAGTAATGGCGTCCAGCTCCTGGATACCAATTCTAATTTCATCGTTATGATCAAAGTTGGCATTAATATATGGTTGATAGGTGTGGTACTCCAGATCTGTTATGGATCTATCGATCAGTGGTGATTCGGTAACATTTAAAATACTCATTTTTAGAGCAGCAGTTGAAGCCCCAATGACTTTAAATATTGTTTGTTTGCCTTGGTCAAGGTGCGACGACGTGATGTAGCGTTGACTGGTCCAACACTGATGTCGTAAAATCTTCGATTCAGGTTTTTATAGGTTTTTTCCGTGTGGTATGGAACGTTGTATCTAATTACCATTATTTGATTTACGTAAGTGCAGACGGATAGTAATAGTTTCGTTTCTGAAGTCCACAAGATCGTTGTCTTGATCAAGCACTTTACAAGTTAACGTGGTGATAGTCTTGACAGTCACAGGAAAATAAAGCACAGTTTGTGGAGCTTCTATGATTTTATACCCTACACCGGTGCCAGGGAAAAAGTGGTGAACTATATGACTAGGTTGCCCATTCGTGAAGGAACCTGTTGCTATGCTACAATCGATACACAGTGAATTTACTTTCAAAATTTCAACGGGGAAATCGGAATCATAGAACATGTTCCTTTGTAATACTTGGGGCTGAAAACCTAACAAGCGTCCAATAGTATTTGCTGGAGTAAAATCGATATCAAAATTTGCTCTTAAAGTGACGGTTGATGACGCCTGGTTGGCAGTAAGTGTTATTTGCAACCCAGCTGGAAGTTTGCGTTGAAGAAAAGCAACTATGTCTGATATTTCATATGTACCAACAGGAATTTTAAACGAAACCCTATCTGTCTCAAGTGAAGTCGTCGAGTAGATGAACGTATTGTTGGAGTCATTGATATTAGGAATTACGTTGAATGATTCAAAGTTGCATAAACCTATTTCATACTCTGCATCATCAGCTAGCTCGATTGGAGGATTGAAGTCAGCTTGGAGAGTAGAAGAATTACCGGTAAGAGTAAATGTCATTGACATGATGTAGCAATATTCAGTGGAGGAGCATTGGGCTGACCTTATATAGGAATCTCAAGCACAGCTGCCCACAGTTGTGTGAGTTAAATGATTGAATAGTCTCATAGTTGTACTCTATATCTGTGACATCGTTATTGCTGTAAAAGTATTTAACAATTTCTTTCGGAGGACGTAAGTTACCGTAAGAATCAAAGTATATGACATGATTATTGTTTTTCAAATAGGCAGTCCAGTGAGAACCACTACCCGTTGAGACATCTAAATTAATGATACCACACTCTTTAGCACGAATTCTCCTAGGTAAACTGTCTCTCATGAAAACCCCCCTAAACTTTGGAATCTTCATTTTTTTTGCAAATTCCATCAAATCTATGTTCGTTAGAGCATGTCTAGGAAGGCTAATTAGCAGTTTTTTTTATATGGTGCCAAATATAAACCTTTTCCTTGTTTAGCAAGTTCTAATGCTAGATTGTGTCGCTTCTGTTCCGCCAGCTGAGACTGACTAGCCTTTGCATCATTAACAGCTTTTGCGATTGATGCTGCCCCCCCTCCAAGTGCACCTAGTGCACCCAGAAGTGGGAGAAGTATAGGTAGGAATCCTCCTGTTTTAGGAATCGGAAGCAGTCGAGATTTTTTCACACTGCGTCGTTTTTTCCTTAGACCATGCCCAGTCTTTTTCGCCTTACGGCTAAACTTTTTTTTACGCATACCAAGACCTAACTTTTTCTTGATGCTCATAGCAGCTGTGACACCTAGTGCAGCTACCTTTTCACCTATTGATGAGTCAGATGCCACTACTCGTTTGAGAGCTTGATCACGTAAGATTGTGTCCGCTTGACGACGAGTATTGCTATCTTTGGATGATGCGTAAGCAATATCGTGTTTTTTACAGGCGTTGTCGAGTGGATTTATTCCAGTATCACCTCGCTCAAGGCGTTGTTGCAGGGCAGTACCTGGCCCGCAAAATCTGTAGGAGGGTAGATGTAATTCAAAAGGGAGCTTATCTATAACAGAGTCCAATAAACCGGTACCTTTCGCTGCCACTGCTCGTTTGTTACTGTTCAATAACTTGCGATGAATCGTCATTTTTATACTTTTTATCAGGTATAAAGTTAAGTATGCTGAGAAGTTTGGCATCAGTACTATTTATAGCTTCGAAGAATGAAGGTGGAACCATCAGTCGTACAATTACCTGTGCAAAATTATGACGGAATTGCTCAGGAACATCTGCTTAGAAAACATGGTCATCTTTTCAATGGAGCTTCTAAGCGAGCCTTAATTGTCGGTCCTAGTGGATCAGGGAAAACAAATGTCATGATAAGTTTGTTGACACACCCAAATGGATTGCGATTCGAAAACGTATACTTATACTGCAAGTCACTGTACCAACCTAAATATCAGTATTTACGCACCTTATTCAAACCACTGAAGCAAATAGGGTACTTTGAATATAGTGAGGATGAGAATATTGTATCACCAGAACTCATCAAACCAAACGCTGTTATTATTTTCGATGATGTTTCCTCCTGCAGTCAAAATATCATTAGACAATATTTCAGTTTTGGACGACACCGAAATACAGACTGCTTCTATCTTTGTCAAACGTATACTGCAACACCCAAGCATAATTTGAGAGACAATCTCAACCTGTTGATTTTATTCCCACAAGACAATTTGAATTTGAAACATATTTATGATGATCACATAAGTTTGGATATGTCTTTTAACGAATTTAAAAATTTGTGTTCGTTATGTTGGCAAGAGCCACACAGTTTTGTAGTGATCGACAAGGATGCCCCCAGGAACTCAGGACGGTATAGAAAGTGTTTCACCAGCAACATTAGTTTTTAGAAATCGTATATAAATATTGTTTACTCAACCATTTTCGTAGTATAAAACAAACATTTCGTATAGAAACATGGATCCTAAATTAGCAAAAGAGTTGATCAAAACAAGAAAAGCTGTCAAGCAAAAATATCTGGCTCTGAAATCAGATATAGCTGATACAGAAAGTGAGCTACACAAGCGGTTCAAACCTATATCAGAGCCCTTGCAGCAACTGCTTGAGAAGGTTGAAGTACCTAAAATTAAACAGGAACCGACAAAAGTAGAATCAACAACATCTACACCTAAAAAGTTGGATTCACTCCGTAAAGAATTGAAAGAAGATTTGTACACAAGATATCTACCACCGGTAGGAGTAAGCTTTCTGGAGGACACATATTCCAATCTCCCAGATCCCAACACCGTTTCGACACTAGAGGAGTATGATCCTAATTCAACAATATTCGATAGAGAAAATCAGTCAATCAATCAAGCTGTCACAAATGCTCGACAAGAATTAGAGCAACTGATTGATGCACCTGGATATGAATCATACCTTGAAGGTTTTGACCCCTTACCTCGACAGTATGTAGATGCGTCTCTGCGCGGAGATGAAAAAGATTTCGATCGCACTTATGGCTTAACGCATGATCTTGATACCGATAAGTTTAATCTGGGTAAAAGCTTAGTCACTTTCGATGGACCAGATATAGTAGTTGAAAAGATAAAATATAAAGGTACGCCAGGTCTCTATGAACTACTTTTCAAAAAGAACCCCATTGGATTCACACAACATGATTTAACTCAATATATGGATATGCTAGCCCGTACTAATACATACCGGAGAAATAATGAGCCCCATACTCAAATACAGGGGACCACAATACCTAAGTATAGGAATATAATCAAACCATATTTACAAGAACACAACATACTAAAAGGTGTGACGGATTACAGACCAGAATCATTTGAGAAACCTGCTCCACCGAAAGGTCGGTTACGAAGAGTACATTCTTTTAAAGGAAAAGGAATGCTTCGCCTTACGAATAATCCAATTGACTATGTCTATTATAATGACCCCAATGAGTTGATCCCCCGCCTTCGAATTTTAATTGCCTCAAAATTAGCGGGAAACAATTCACATCAGAATGAGATACTTTCTATACTGGAGGAGCTCCGGGAATTAAAAATTATAAAATAAATGTGAGGACTCAAATCTCTTCATTAAGGTTTGGACAGCTACACTGTAACAATGCCTGTCGATAAATTTGGAAGACATATTTTTCATTCAAAAAACAATATTATTTCATCTTTATTCACGGATTTTCTAACAGCAAACTTATATAGTTTGTGTGCATTACCTATTTATTCTACTACATCTGAAGGGATGTTCTATACATTCGGTGATAATGAAAAAGATTATATCGTCCCGGTGGCAGGGATCGTGGATAGTCTTTCTCTACCAAAAAAAGTTAGGGTAACACGTGATTCACGCTCGATTACCGCCAATACTATATTACAAAAAGGTGACATATTACAATTTTACACAAGTCGAGACCCTAAACCCAACCTCGACGCTCACATTGTACTTCGATGCCCACTAGTAAAACAATGATGAACTTTAAAACACAAATTGTTCAAGAACTACATAAACCCGCTAGAAAAACATACCGACGTCGTCGAGTTATTGTAAAGGGGCTAAATGATCTTCTACAGGCAGATCTCGTGGAAATGCTTCCATACTGGAAGACTAACAAAGGATTTCGTTACATCTTAATTGTTATCAACGTCTTTAGTAAATTTGTGTGGGCGCAACCGGTTAAAAGAAAAACAGGAAAAGAAGTTACAGCAGCCATGAATAACATTCTTGCGCAAATGCCAGATATACCAAAAAATTTGCAGACGGATTTGGGGAAAGAGTTTTACAATAATGACTTTCAGAAATTAATGAAACACTACAAAATTAATCACTATAGTACATACTCTACAATGAAAGCAAGCGTAGTTGAAAGAGTTAATCGTACGTTGAAAAACCATATGTGGAAGCAATTCAGTCTCCAAGGATCATACAGATGGTTAGACCTTCTACCGAAGATAACTGACGCATACAATGCCACAATACATCGCACAATTCGAATGAGGCCAAAAGATGTTAGCAAAAAGAACGCCAAACTCCTCTTGAATACGGTGTACAAGCGTTTGAAGACCATTGACCCCAAGGGCGTCAAATATCAAGCAGGTACTCATGTGCGGGTTAGCAAACATAGAACAACCTTCAATAAGGCCTACACACCAAACTGGTCCAATGAAGTCTTTAAAATCAGAAAAGTTCGCTATACAAACCCTACCACTTACCTGCTGGAGGACGAAGATGGTCAAGATATCTTGGGTACTTTTTATACCCCCGAACTTCAGAAAGTGAAATATCCAGACGTGTACTTGGTTGAAAAAATTTTGAAACGGAAGGGGTCGAAGGTTTTAGTCTCATGGTTTGGGCTAAATAAGTCTTCTTGGATCGACAAGAAAGATTTGTATAAGTGAAAGTATTGTATGTTTTGATGCTGTAACAATTGAGTTCTAATTTTTAATAAAAAAGCATAATTGTATTCAACGTCTTTTTTTATTTCTACTTGATGAATTACAAGAGGTGAGGTTTAAATGTAACAACTTGTCTTAACACGTGAAGAAATGTACATACATAACATGTCTACAATGGATATAATAAAACAACTCATACCCCCAATTATACATATCAAAAATAATTACAAAACTGAAAGCCTCCCTCCATTGTTATAGATCTGTGTGGGTTTGGAATGTATGAATGTATTATTATTGCCCCATTTTTTTCTTCAATTTAGATATAACATTCTGGGCATAACCCTGCAATATACTTGACACACTTATATTCTCAAATCGCTCATTATACACTTTGTCTCTATGGTTTCCACACAACACTATGTCTAAAACCTGTGCAGTTTGCGTCACGCGCTGCTCAAATCTACACCGGTCTGCTAAAGTCTGTTGTCACGTTCCTTGTCGCGCAAATCTTGCCGCGGTGGACCACACAACTATGTATCTTGTGATGTTATCGTCACAAAAACTAACATGTTTCATGTTACAAGATGGTGGAGGGGGGGTCTTCACATACTCCTCTTCCTGTGGCTTACAATTCATAAGCACAAACTTGTCGCCTTCCATCTGACAACACTGTGACTTGTAGAGAGGTTGCTGTACGTGCGGGAACTTGTTGATCCTCAGCTTCAAACTGTTCTTTTAAAAAACAGTAGAACTTTGGTGGCAGTCGACTCATCTGAGGGTAAAATAAATCCGCCCTTTCACTGTATTTAATACTATTGATTAAATCACATTGTCATATCCAACCAGCTTCAAAATCTCTAACCGCGTTGTACAATGCTTTGAGCTGTTCCATCTTTGTAAATCGCACTGGAATATTTGTTTTAGATTGCCACTCGTCAAACTCATTTTTTATTTGCGCTTTGATCGCATCACAAACATTGGTTGAGTTCGCCATTTGTTAGCTATATCTATACAACTACTGAGAGATCTGCGCTGGAGCCCCATTTTATAATACTTCAATCCAAACGAAAAAATCACTTTAGCATACCTGTTAAACCTGTTCTGCTTTGTCGTCAACCGTATTACGAGGTCGCGTTTACCGTAATGGTGGAAGTTGCTGAGGGAGGGGTGGTTGGAACATAAAGGATACCCCTCGTAGTGTAGATATTGCTCAGCTCCCCCACATAGTGTAGATCTTACACAGCTTCCCCTCGTAGTGTAGATATTACTCAGCTTGCCCTCGTACAACGCTACTGAGCTCCATTTTGTGGTCGTGGATTTGGGGAGATAAATTACCGTTATTATACACCTCAACCAAAACTGGTACAGCTGCAGGTAGGTAGGACCCGTTGTTCGGTCGCCGGCCCCGGGTCGCCGAATTTTGATAACCAGTCTTGACTCTCACTCTAACCGTACCACCGTTTCATCGCAATGCGTCGCGCCGTGGATCCGCTGTCGTTTTCCAATACAACGTGAAGAATGTGGGACTTATTGTAATTAGTTATGATGTGTTTTTGTGGTGGTATATAGAGGCCAGTCTTCTTTCGAGTAAGTGTGACTTTACAATTGTTCACCCATTTAGTTGAAAGACAATCTTGTCTTAATGTATGGTAGACCAGAGATTTTTTCATTTATTGAAATAACATAACAAAATCAATTTTTGAAGTTCAGCCATATTTGTTGTTGTTGCATCTCTTTGTCAATCTTCTTTTCATAGTACTCTTTTCATAACACTCTGAACGCATTTTCTGTTTTGTTAAATCAAAAACGAAGTTATCAGTTAAAAATATTTATTAAGATTATCAATTAAAAAATAACAACTTAAAAAGCAACTTAAAAATAACAACTTAAAAATAACAACTTAAAAATAAGAACTATACAGAAACCATAATAAAGAAAAGATGGAAATTTTGAGATCTATAAAATAAAAAAATAAAAAAGCGAAATGAATTTCTCAAAAAATCAGCAAAAATAAAAAATCAGCAAAAAACTACGTGCTTAAATTTTGACATAAATTGATAAAATCATCAATTTTTTTTAATTTACTTTCTAATTTTAAAATTTTCATTCTGTGTTTATTAATTTTTCTTTGAATATCCATCTGTTTTTTTTTATGTTTTCTAGCTAATTGTAATCCTCTACTTTTTAAATTGTTCACTTCCTGCAGGAAGTTTTCTGCCTCATCGCTTATAGTCGTGTTAAATTCATCTTCCCCCTCGGTTTCCTCAGTTTCTGCGTGGTCCTGACGACTGCGTATCTATAACGAATAAAAATAATTTATTCCTAAGAATTCTGTTCCTGTAAAAAGCCTAAGAGATTATTCTCACAAAATCCTAATATTGTAAAAACCTAAGAGATTGATCTAACAAAATCCTAATATTGTTTTTCAAGTCTTGAGGTAAGGTTTGAAGCACTGAAAGTAGATCAAATACTGATAACTCTTACTATATCATATATTTAATTAATAGAGCTTTAAAACTGTACTTATTCATTTATGAATATTTCCTAAATAATCTCACAAAAATCGCTAAAAAGTAGCAGTTTACACTGACTAAATAGTTTTTTGGATAATTTTTGGGTACACAACACTTTCTTACAAAAAACATCACTAAAGAGTAGAGGTTTAAACTGACTAAATAGTTTTTTTTACTCACCGGTGTGGAAGCGTTAATGGGTCGTAGCTCTTCCAGCCTTCCAGAGATAACTTCGAAGCTGGTATCAACTTCCTCAAAACTCTCTTCCTCTGCCTGCCTTCTCATGTGGGACAAAATCTTGATCGCTGCCATGTTCACAAAATATCAAATATCTTGTACGAGGACGAGAACAGTTCTAGTGCCTTTATATACCAGTACGGTTTTTTGTCCTGTTCAATGCAAACAAATTAGTGCTACCTGCATTCTACCACTAGTGGTTTCAATTTATTACTACTCATTAATTTTATTATTCACGGATTTCCATATATGTATCTCCTGTCATAAGGCAGTTTCTTAATGGCTCAATAAATTAAATCGCCTTCCATACGTCGAGGGATTTTTCATTTTATGAGAGAGCAATGCACTTGCTAAATAAGCATTACATCCTTGGTTTTTTGTAGACAGGCATCGAGTTTTGAAGTGCACTGGTGTTCTGATTGCTTTTTCAGGTACTTAATTTAACAATTTACTTCCATGTACCTTCAAGCAGTCTGGTACATTCATTTTTCCTTACATGGTTGTAGCCATCATAACTTGTTACTTTTTTGACCTTGCATCGATGCATTTATGTAGTCGGCAGTATTTTTTTGTCTGGTGTTAGGACAATGACCAGCTGCTATAGGTGTAGAGCCTTCGTCAGTATTTTTTTGGGTATAGTAATTCTTATGACTCATTTCCGTCTGTTACACTATATGTTGTATATAATCATTGCATTAAGTTTTTTAGACAATCCAAGTGATTCTTGAATTCCTCTTGATTTGGACAGTATTTTTCTCTAATTACATTGTTCCCATGTCACAGTTTCACTTAGTTTATCCAGTGGAGTAAAAACAGCTCACAGCCTACCACACATTGATTGCGGTGATAATAGAAAAAATAGCACTTTTATATATTTCAAAAAAAAGATACATTCTACTGCTCAGCGACATATACTGTAAATTACACTCACAACAAAAATATTCTCCTTGGTGGCCACCCATCTCATACGTGTGTTTTTTTGGTATGTGTGCAATTAAGGGGAGTGGTGTTTATCTTGGAGAGAGGCTTAATTATCTTCTAAGATTGTGGTGTGAGGGTATACTACCTTCTAATACATCAAAAAGAAAGTTCATTGTATCTTATTGAATCCAATCAAACCGGTTCACATCCGCTCAAACAGGTTTCTCAGGTGCATAACCATCATTCAACAGTTTATTGAACTCGATCAAACCGGTTTACTCTTTTTTCATTCTGGTTCCCTTGAACCTATACTGAGAACCCAATCACCTCCACTCAAACCGGTTATTAATTAATGGTCTAGGAGTGTGGCATTCGGAGAGCAAGTTCATTGAATCTTCTTGAACCCCATCAAACCGGTTCACATCCGCTCAAACAGGTTTCTCAGGTGCATGACCATCATTCAACAGTTTATTGAACTCGATCAAACCGGCTTACGCTTCTTTCATTTTGGTTCCCTTGAACCTATACTGAAAACCCACTCACCTCCACCCAAACCGGTTATCAATTAATGGTCTTGGGGTGTGGCATTCTTATTGGAGAGAGGTTTAATTATGTTCTAAGACGGTGGTGGGAGGATATACTACATTCTAATACATCAGAGAGGTGGCTATATTTGTGAAGAGAGGGGGGTGGGGCGATAATGGTGGGGGGTCTACAGGCGTGGAGAGTGGGAGGTCTGTTTCAGAATTTGTGGAGAGGGGGTATGGGTGGGGGGCTAATGGTGGGGGGTCTACAGGCGTGGAGAGTGGGGGGTATGTTTCAGAATTTGTGAAGAGAGGGGGTATGGGTGGGGGGCTAATGGTGGGGGGTCTACAGGCGTGGAGAGTGGGGGGTATGTTTCAGAACTATCTTTTACACTCTACTGCCGAATACAACCAAAATGAGTAGAAAACAGCTAAAAACAACAGAAAGCAGGCAGATAACAGCTGTAAACGGTAGAAAATGACCAAATACAACCGAATAGAGCCAAATCCGGCTAAAAACGACAGAAAGTAAGCAGATAACAGCGCTAGACAACAAAAAACCACTAAGCACAGCGGAATACAACTGAAAATAACAGAAAACAGCTCCTAGAACAACAGAAAGCAAGCAGATAACGGCTGTAAACGGTAGAAAACGACCGAATACAACCAAATAGAACAGAAAACAGAGCATAACAACAGAAAGCAGGCAGATAACAGCGCTAAACAATAGAAAATGGCTAAATTCAGCCGAATACAACAAGAAAAGAACAGAAAACAGCTAAAAACAACAGAAATCAAGCAGATAACAACTGTAAACGGTACAAAACGACCAAATGCAACCAAATAGAACAGAAAACAGAGCATAACAACAGAAAGCAGGCAGATAACAGCGCTAAACAACAGAAAACGACAAAGCACAGCCGAATACATCCGAAAATAACAGAAAACAGCTCTCAAAACAACAGAAAGCAAGCAGATAACGGCTGTAAACGGTAGAAAACGACTGAATACAACCAAATAGAACAGAGAACAGAGCATAGCAACAGAAAGAAGGCAAATAAAAGCGCTAAACAATAAAAAACGACTAAATTCAGCCGAATACAACAAGAAAAGAACAGAAAACAGCTAAAAACAACAGAAATCGAGTAGATAACAACTGTAAACGATGGAAAACGACCAAATACAACCGAATAGAGCCAAAACCGACAGAAAGCAAGCAGATAACAGCGCTAAACAAGAGAAAACGACTAAGCACAGCCGAATACATCCGAAAAAAACAGAAAACAGCTCTCAAAGCAACAGAAAGCAAGCAGATAACGGCTGTAAACGGTAGAAAACGACCGAATACAACCAAATAGAACAGAAAACATAGCATAACAACAGAAAGCAGGCAGATAGCAGCGCTAAACAATAGAAAGTGACTAAATTCAGCCGAATACAACAAGAAAAGAACAGAAAACAGCTAAAAACAACAGAAATCAAGCAGATAACAACTGTAAACGGTAGAAAATGACCAAATACAACCGAATAGAGCCAAATCCGGCTAAAAACGACAGAAATTAGGCAGATAACAGCGCTAGACAACAGAAAACCACTAAACACAACGGAATACAACTGAAAATAACAGAAAACAGCTCTTAGAACAACAGAAAGCAAGCAGATAACGGCTGTAAACGGTAGAAAACGACCGAATACAACCAAATAGAACAGAAAACAGAGCATAACAATAGAAAGCAGGCAGATAACAGCGCTAAACAATAATAAATGACTAAATTTAGCCGAATACAACAAGAAAAGAACAGAAAACAGCTAAAAACAACAGAAATCAAGCAGATAACAACTGTAAACGGTACAAAACGACCAAATACAACCGAATAGAGTCAAAACTAACGCAAAACGACAGAAAGCAAGCAGATAACGGCTGTAAACGGTAGAAAACGACTGAATACAACCAAATAGAACAGAAAACAGAGCATAACAACAGAAAGAAGGCAGATAAAGGCGCTAAACAATAAAAAACGACTAAATTCAGCCGAATACAACAAGAAAAGAACAGAAAACAGCTAAAAACAACAGAAATCGAGTAGATAACAACTGTAAGCGATAGAAAACGACCAAAAACAACCGAATAGAGCCAAAACCGACAGAAAGCAAGCAGATAACAGCGCTAAACAAGAGAAAACGACTAAGCACAGCCGAATACATCCGAAAGTAACAAAAAACAGCTCTCAAAGCAACAGGAAGCAAGCAGATAACGGCTGTAAACGGTAGGAAACGGCCGCATACAACTAAATAGAACAGAAAACAGAGCGTAACAACAGAAAGCGGGCAGATAACAGCGCTAAACAATAGAAAACGACTAAATTCGGGCGAATACAACAAGAAAAGAACAGAAAATAGCTAAAAACAACAGAAGTCAAGCAGATAACAACTGTAAACGATAGAAAATGACCAAATACAACCGAATAGGGTCAGAACTAACTCAAAACGACAGAAAGCAAGCAGATAACAGCGGGAAACAGCAGAAAACGACTAAACACAGCCGAATACAACCAAAATGAGTAGGAAACAGCCAAAAACAACAGAAAGTAGGCAGATAACAGCTGTAAACGGTAGAAAATGACCAAATACAACCGAATAGAGTCAAATCCAGCTAAAAACGACAGAAAGTAAGCAGACAACAGCGCTAAGCAACAGAAAACGACTAAATACAGCGGAATACAACTGAAAATAACAGAAAACAGCTCCTAGAACAACAGAAAGCAAGCAGATAGCGGCTGTAAACGGTAGAAAACGACCGAATACAACCAAATAGAACAGAAAGCAGAGCATAACAACAGAAAGCAGGCAGATAACAGCGCTAAACAATAGAAAATGACTAAGTTCAGCCGAATACAACAAGAAAAGAACAGAAAACAGCTAAAAACAACAGAAATCAAGCAGATAACAACTGTAAACTGTACAAAACGACCAAATACAACCGAATAGAACAGAAAACAGAGCATAACAACAGAAAGCAGACAGATAACAGCGCTAAACAACAGAAAACGACAAAACACAGCCGAATACATCCGAAAATGACAGAAAACAGCTCTCAAAACAACAGAAAGCAAGCAGATAACGGCTGTAAACGGTAGAAAACGACTGAATACAACCAAATAGAACAGAAAACAGAGCATAACAACAGAAAGAAGGCAGATAAAGGCGCTAAACAATAAAAAACGACTAAATTCGGCCGAATACAACAAGAAAAGAACAGAAAACAGCTAAAAACAACAGAAATCGAGTAGATAACAACTGTAAGCGATAGAAAACGACCAAATACAACCGAATAGAGCCAAAACCGACAGAAAGCAAGCAGATAACAGCGCTAAACAAGAGAAAACGACTAAGCACAGCCGAATACATCCGAAAATAACAGAAAACAGCTCTCAAAGCAACAGAAAGCAAGCAGATAATGGCTGTAAACGGTAGGAAACGGCCGCATACAACTAAATAGAACAGAAAACAGAGAATAACAACAGAAAGCAGGCAGATAACAGCGCTAAACAATAGAAAACGACTGAATTCAGCCGAATACAACAAGAAAAGAACAGAAAATAGCTAAAAACAACAGAAATCAAGCAGATAACAACTGTAGACGATAGAAAACGACCAAATACAACCGAATAGGGTCAGAACTAACTCAAAACGACAGAAAGCAAGCAGATAGCAGCGGGAAACAGCAGAAAACGACTAAACACGGCCGAATACAACCAAAACGAGTAGAAAACAGCTAAAAACAACAGAAAGCAGGCAGATAACAGCTGTAAACGGTAGAAAATGACCAAATACAGCCGAATAGAGCCAAATCCGGCTAAAAACGACAGAAAGTAAGCAGATAACAGCGCTAGACAACAGAAAACCACTAAACACAGCGGAATACAACTGAAAATAATAGAAAACAGCTCTTAGAACAACAGAAAGCAAGCAGATAACGGCTGTAAACGGTAGAAAACGACCGAATACAACCAAATAGAACAGAAAACAGAGCATAACAACCGAAAGCAGGCAGATAACAGCGCTAAACAATAGAAAATGACTAAATTCAGCCGAATGCAACAAGAAAAGAACAGAAAATAGCTAAAAACAACAGAAATCAAGCAGATAACAACTGTAAACGGTACAGAACGACCAAATGCAACCGAATAGAACAGAAAACAGAGCATAACAACAGAAAGCAGGCAGATAACAGCGCTAAACAACAGAAAACGACAAAACACAGCCGAATACATCCGAAAATAACAGAAAACAGCTCTCAAAACAACAGAAAGCAAGCAGATAACGGCTGTAAACGGTAGAAAACGACTGAATACAACCAAATAGAACAGAAAACAGAGCATAACAACAGAAAGAAGGCAGATAAAAGCGCTAAACAATAAAAAACGACTAAATTCAGCCGAATACAACAAGAAAAGAACAGAAAACTGCTAAAAACAACAGAAATCGAGTAGATAACAACTGTAAACGATAGAAAACGACCAAACCGAATAGAGCCAAAACCGACAGAAAGCAAGCAGATAACAGCGCTAAACAAGGGAAAACGACTAAGCACAGCCGAATACATCCGAAAATAACAGAAAACAGCTCTCAAAGCAACAGAAAGCAAGCAGATAACGGCTGTAAACGGTAGGAAACGGCCGCATACAACTAAATAGCACAGAAAACAGAGCATAACAACAGAAAGCGAGCAGATAACAGCGCTAAACAATAGAAAACGACTAAATTCAGCCGAATACAACAAGAAAAGAACAGAAAATAGCTAAAAACAACAGAAATCAAGCAGATAACAACTGTGAACGGTACAGAACGACCAGATACAACCGAATAGAGTCAAAACTAACGCAAAACGACAGAAAGCAAGCAGACAACGGCTGTAAACGCTAGAAAGCGACCGAGTACAACCAAATAGAACAGAAAACAGAGCATGACAACAGAAAGCGGGCAGATAACAGCGCTAAACAATAGAAAACGACCAAATTCAGCCGAATACAACAAGAAAAGAACAGAAAATAGCTAAAAACAACAAAAAGCAGGCAGATAACAGCTGTAAACGGTAGAAAATGACCAAATACAACCGAGTAGAGTCAAATCCAGCTAAAAACGACAGACAGTAAGCAGATAACAGCGCTAAGCAACAGAAAACGACTAAATACAGCAGAATACAACTGAAAATAACAGAAAACAGCTCCTAGAACAACAGAAAGCAAGCAGATAACGGCTGTAAACGGTAGAAAACGACCAAATACAACCAAATAGAACAGAAAACAGAGCATAACAACAGAAAGCAGGCAGATAACAGCGCTAAACAATAGAAAATGACTAAATTCAGCCGAATACAACAAGAAAAGAACAGAAAACAGCTAAAAACAACAGAAATCAAGCAGATAACAACTGTAAACGGTACAAAACGACCAAATACAACCGAATAGAACAGAAAACAGAGCATAACAACAGAAAGAAGGCAGATAAAAGCGCTAAACAATAAAAAACGACTAAATTCAGCCGAATACAACAAGAAAAGAACAGAAAATAGCTAAAAACAACAAAAAGCAGGCAGATAACAGCTGTAAACGGTAGAAAATGATCAAATACAACCGAATAGAGTCAAATCCAGCTAAAAACGACAGAAAGTAAGCAGATAACAGAGCTAAGCAACAGAAAACGACTAAATACAGCAGAATACAACTGAAAATAACAGAAAACAGCTCCTAGAACAACAGAAAGCAAGCAGATAACGGCTGTAAACGGTAGAAAACGACCGAATACAACCAAATAGAACAGAAAACAGAGCATAACAACAGAAAGCAGGCAGATAACAGCGCTAAACAATAGAAAATGACTAAATTCAGCCGAATACAACAAGGAAAGAACAGAAAACAGCTAAAAACAACAGAAATCAAGCAGATAACAACTGTAAACGGTACAAAACGACCAAATACAACCGAATAGAACAGAAAACAGAGCATAACAACAGAAAGCAGGCAGATAACAGCGCTAAACAACAGAAAACGACAAAACACAGCCGAATACATCCGAAAATAACAGAAAACAGCTCTCAAAACAACACAAAGCAAGCAGATAACGGCTGTAAACGGTAGAAAACGACTGAATACAACCAAATAGAACAGGAAACAGAGCATAACAACAGAAAGAAGGCAGATAAAAGCGCTAAACAATAAAAAAACGACTAAATTCAGCCGAATACAACAAGAAAAGAACAGAAAACAGCTAAAGACAACAGAAATCGAGTAGATAACAACTGTAAACGATAGAAAACGACCAAATACAACCGAATAGAGCCAAAACCGACAGAAAGCAAGCAGATAACAGCGCTAAACAAGAGAAAACGACCAAGCACAGCCGAATACATCCGCAAATAACAGAAAACAGCTCTCAAAGCAACAGAAAGCAAGCAGATAACGGCTGTAAACGGTAGGAAACGGCCGCATACAACTAAATAGAACAGAAAACAGAGCATAACAACAGAAAGCGGGTAGATAACAGCGCTAAACAATAGAAAACGACTAAATTCAGCCGAATACAACAAGAAAAGAACAGAAAATAGCTAAAAACAACAGAAATCAACCAGATAACAACTGCAAACGATAGAAAACGACCAAATACAACCGAATAGGGTCAGAACTAACTCAAAACGACAGAAAGCAATCAGATAACAGCGGGAAACAGCAGAAAGCGACTAAACACAGCCGAATACAACCAAAATGAGTAGAAAACAGCTAAAAACAACAGAAAGCAGGCAGATAACAGCTGTAGACGGTAGAAAATGACCAAATACAACCGAATAAAGCCAAATCCGGCTAAAAACGACAGAAAGTAAGCAGATAACAGCGCTAGACAACAGAAAACCACTAAGCACGGCGGAATACAACTGAAAATAACAGAAAACAGCTCTTAGAACAACAGAAAGCAAGCAGATAACGGCTGTAAACGGTAGAAAACGACCGAATACAACCAAATAGAACAGAAAACAGAGCACAACAACAGAAAGCAGGCAGATAACAGCGCTAAACAATAGAAAACGACTAAATTCAGCCGAATACAACAAGAAAAGGACAGACAACAGCTAAAAACAACAGAAATCAAGCAGATAACAACTGTAAACGGTACAAAACGACCAAATACGACCGAATAGAGTCAAAACTAACGCAAAACGACAGAAAGCAAGCAGATAACGGCTGTAAACGCTAGAAAGCGACCGAGTACAACCAAATAGAAGAGAAAGCAGAGCATAACAACAGAAAGCGGGCAGATAACAGCGCTAGACAATAGAAAATGACTAAATTCAGCCGAATACAACAAGAAAAGAACAGAAAACAGCTAAAAACAACAGAAATCAAGCAGATAACAACTGTAAACGGCACAGAACGACCAAATACAACCGAATAGAACAGAAAACAGAGCATAACAACAGAAAGCAGGCAGATAACAGCGCTAAACAACAGAAAACGACAAAACACAGCCGAATACATCCGAAAATAACAGAAAACAGCTCTCAAAGCAACAGAAAGCAAGCAGATAACGGCTGTAAACGGCAGGAAACGGCCGCATACAACTAAATAGAACAGAAAACAGAGCATAACAACAGAAAGCAGGCAGATAACAGCGCTAAACAATAGAAAACGACTAAATTCAGCCGAATACAACAAGAAAAGGACAGAAAACAGCTAAAAACAACAGACATCAAGCAGATAACAACTGTAAACGGTACAAAACGACCAAATACAACCGAATAGAGTCAAAACTAACGCAAAACGACAGAAAGCAAGCAGATAACGGCTGTAAACGCTAGAAAGCGACCGAGTACAACCAAATAGAACAGAAAACAGAGCATAACAACAGAAAGCGGGCAGATAACAGCGCTAAACAATAGAAAACGACCAAATTCAGCCGAATACAACAAGAAAAGAGCAGAAAATAGCTAAAAACAACAAAAAGCAGGCAGATAACAGCTGTAAACGGTAGAAAATGACCAAATACAACCGAGTAGAGTCAAATCCAGCTAAAAACGACAGAAAGTAAGCAGATAACAGCGCTAAGCAACAGAAAACGACTAAATACAGCGGAATACAACTGAAAATAACAGAAAACAGCTCCTAGAACAACAGAAAGCAAGCAGATAACGGCTGTAAACGGTAGAAAACGACCGAATACAACCAAATAGAACAGAAAACAGAGCATAACAACAGAAAGCAGGCAGATAACAGCGCTAAACAATAGAAAATGACTAAATTCAGCCGACTACAACAAGAAAAGAACAGAAAACAGCTAAAAACAACAGAAATCAAGCAGATAACAACTGTAAGCGGTACAAAACGACCAAATACAACCGAATAGAACAGAAAACAGAGCATAACAACAGAAAAGAAGGCAGATAAAAGCGCTAAACAATAAAAAACGACTAAATTCAGCCGAATACAACAAGAAAAGAACAGAAAATAGCTAAAAACAACAAAAAGCAAGCAGATAACAGCTGTAAACGGTAGAAAATGATCAAATACAACCGAATAGAGTCAAATCCAGCTAAAAACGACAGAAAGTAAGCAGATAACAGAGCTAAGCAACAGAAAACGACTAAATACAGCAGATACAACTGAAAATAACAGAAAACAGCTCCTAGAACAACAGAAAGCAAGCAGATAACGGCTGTAAACGGTAGAAAACGACCGAATACAACCAAATAGAACAGAAAACAGAGCATAACAACAGAAAGCAGGCAGATAACAGCGCTAAACAATAGAAAATGACTAAATTCAGCCGAATACAACAAGGAAAGAACAGAAAACAGCTAAAAACAACAGAAATCAAGCAGATAACAACTGTAAACGGTACAAAACGACCAAATACAACCGAATAGAACAGAAAACAGAGCATAACAACAGAAAGCAGGCAGATAACAGCGCTAAACAACAGAAAACGACAAAACACAGCCGAATACATCCGAAAATAACAGAAAACAGCTCTCAAAACAACACAAAGCAAGCAGATAACGGCTGTAAACGGTAGAAAACGACTGAATACAACCAAATAGAACAGGAAACAGAGCATAACAACAGAAAGAAGGCAGATAAAAGCGCTAAACAATAAAAAAAACGACTAAATTCAGCCGAATACAACAAGAAAAGAACAGAAAACAGCTAAAGACAACAGAAATCGAGTAGATAACAACTGTAAACGATAGAAAACGACCAAATACAACCGAATAGAGCCAAAACCGACAGAAAGCAAGCAGATAACAGCGCTAAACAAGAGGAAAACGACCAAGCACAGCCGAATACATCCGCAAATAACAGAAAACAGCTCTCAAAGCAACAGAAAGCAAGCAGATAACGGCTGTAAACGGTAGGAAACGGCCGCATACAACTAAATAGAACAGAAAACAGAGCATAACAACAGAAAGCGGGTAGATAACAGCGCTAAACAATAGAAAACGACTAAATTCAGCCGAATACAACAAGAAAAGAACAGAAAATAGCTAAAAACAACAGAAATCAACCAGATAACAACTGCAAACGATAGAAAACGACCAAATACAACCGAATAGGGTCAGAACTAACTCAAAACGACAGAAAGCAATCAGATAACAGCGGGAAACAGCAGAAAGCGACTAAACACAGCCGAATACAACCAAAATGAGTAGAAAACAGCTAAAAACAACAGAAAGCAGGCAGATAACAGCTGTAGACGGTAGAAAATGACCAAATACAACCGAATAAAGCCAAATCCGGCTAAAAAACGACAGAAAGTAAGCAGATAACAGCGCTAGACAACAGAAAACCACTAAGCACGGCGGAATACAACTGAAAATAACAGAAAACAGCTCTTAGAACAACAGAAAGCAAGCAGATAACGGCTGTAAACGGTAGAAAACGACCGAATACAACCAAATAGAACAGAAAACAGAGCACAACAACAGAAAGCAGGCAGATAACAGCGCTAGACAATAGAAAACGACTAAATTCAGCCGAATACAACAAGAAAAGGACAGACAACAGCTAAAAACAACAGAAATCAAGCAGATAACAACTGTAAACGGTACAAAACGACCAAATACGACCGAATAGAGTCAAAACTAACGCAAAACGACAGAAAGCAAGCAGATAACGGCTGTAAACGCTAGAAAGCGACCGAGTACAACCAAATAGAAGAGAAAGCAGAGCATAACAACAGAAAGCGGGCAGATAACAGCGCTAGACAATAGAAAATGACTAAATTCAGCCGAATACAACAAGAAAAGAACAGAAAACAGCTAAAAACAACAGAAATCAAGCAGATAACAACTGTAAACGGCACAGAACGACCAAATACAACCGAATAGAACAGAAAACAGAGCATAACAACAGAAAGCAGGCAGATAACAGCGCTAAACAACAGAAAACGACAAAACACAGCCGAATACATCCGAAAATAACAGAAAACAGCTCTCAAAGCAACAGAAAGCAAGCAGATAACGGCTGTAAACGGCAGGAAACGGCCGCATACAACTAAATAGAACAGAAAACAGAGCATAACAACAGAAAGCAGGCAGATAACAGCGCTAAACAATAGAAAACGACTAAATTCAGCCGAATACAACAAGAAAAGGACAGAAAACAGCTAAAAACAACAGACATCAAGCAGATAACAACTGTAAACGGTACAAAACGACCAAATACAACCGAATAGAGTCAAAACTAACGCAAAACGACAGAAAGCAAGCAGATAACGGCTGTAAACGCTAGAAAGCGACCGAGTACAACCAAATAGAACAGAAAACAGAGCATAACAACAGAAAGCGGGCAGATAACAGCGCTAAACAATAGAAAACGACCAAATTCAGCCGAATACAACAAGAAAAGAGCAGAAAATAGCTAAAAACAACAAAAAGCAGGCAGATAACAGCTGGTAAACGGTAGAAAATGACCAAATACAACCGAGTAGAGTCAAATCCAGCTAAAAACGACAGAAAGTAAGCAGATAACAGCGCTAAGCAACAGAAAACGACTAAATACAGCGGAATACAACTGAAAATAACAGAAAACAGCTCCTAGAACAACAGAAAGCAAGCAGATAACGGCTTGTAAACGGTAGAAAAACGACCGAATACAACCAAATAGAACAGAAAACAGAGCATAACAACAGAAAGCAGGCAGATAACAGCGCTTAAACAATAGAAAATGACTAAATTCAGCCGACTACAACAAGAAAAGAACAGAAAACAGCTAAAAACAACAGAAATCAAGCAGATAACAACTGTAAGCGGTACAAAACGACCAAATACAACCGAATAGAGCAGAAAACAGAGCATAACAACAGAAAGAAGGCAGATAAAAGCGCTAAACAATAAAAAACGACTAAATTCAGCCGAATACAACAAGAAAAGAACAGAAAACAGCTAAAGACAACAGAAATCGAGTAGATAACAACTGTAAACGGTACAAAACGACCAAATGCAACCGAATAGAACAGAAAACAGAGCATAACAACAGAAAGCAGGCAGATAACAGCTGTAAACGGTAGAAAAATGACCAAATACAACCGAATAGAGCCAAATCCGGCTAAAAACGACAGAAAGTAAGCAGATAACAGCGCTAGACAACAAAAAACCACTAAGCACAGCGGAATACAAAGAAAACAGCTCCTAGAACAACAGAAAGCAAGCAGATAACGGCTGGTAAACGGTAGAAAAACGACCGAATACAACCAAATAGAACAGAAAACAGAGCATAACAACAGAAAGCAGGCAGATAACAGCGCTAAACAATAGAAAATGGCCAAATTCAGCCGGAATACAACAAGAAAAGAACAGAAAACAGCTAAAAACAACAGAAATCAAGCAGATAACAACTGTAAACGGTACAAAACGACCAAATGCAACCGAATAGAACAGAAAACAGAGCATAACAACAGAAAGCAGGCAGATAACAGCGCTAAACAACAGAAAACGACAAAGCACAGCCGAATACATCCGAAAATAACAGAAAACAGCTCTCAAAAACAACAGAAAGCAAGCAGATAACGGCTGCAAAAACGGTAGAAAACGACTGAATACAACCAAATAGAACAGAGAACAGAGCATAGCAACAGAAGAAGGCAAATAAAAGCGCTAAACAATAAAAAACGACTAAATTCAGCCGAATACAACAAGAAAAGAACAGAAAACAGCTAAAAAAACAACAGAAATCAAGCAGATAACAAACTGTAGAACGGTAGAAAAATGACCAAATACACCGAATAGAGCCAAATCCGGCTAAAAAACGACAGAAAGTAAGCAGATAACAGCGCTAGACCAACAGAAAACCACTAACACAACGGAATACAACTGAAAATAACAGAAAACAGCTCTTAGAACAACAGAAAGCAAGCAGATAACGGCTGTAAACGGTAGAAAAACGACCGAATACAACCAAATAGAACAGAAAACAGAGCATAACAATAGAAAGCAGGCAGATAACAGCGCTAAACAATAATAAATGACTAAATTTAGCCGAATACAACAAGAAAAGAACAGAAAACAGCTAAAAACAACAGAAATCAAACAGATAACAACTGTAAACGGTACAAAACGACCAAATACAACCGAATAGAGTCAAAACTAACGCAAAAACGACAGAAAGCAAGCAGATAACGGCTGTAAACGGTAGGAAAACGACTGAATACAACCAAATAGAACAGAAAAACAGAGCATAACAACAGAAAGAAGGCAGATAAAGGCGCTAAACAATAAAAAACGACTAAATTCAGCCGAATACAACAAGAAAAGAACAGAAAAACAGCTAAAAACAACAGAAATCGAGTAGATAACAACTGTAAGCGATAGAAAACGACCAAATACAACCCGAATAGAGCCAAAACCCGACAGAAAGCAAGCAGATAACAGCGCTAAACAAGAGGAAAACGACTAAGCACAGCCGAATACATCCGAAAATAACAAAAAACAGCTCTCAAAGCAACAGGAAGCAAGCAGATAACGGCTGTAAACGGTAGGAAACGGCCGCATACAACTAAATAGAACAGAAAACAGAGCGTAACAACAGAAAGCGGGCAGATAACAGCGCTAAACAATAGAAAACGACTAAATTCGGGCGAATACAACAAGAAAAGAACAGAAAATAGCTAAAAACAACAGAAGTCAAGCAGATAACAACTGTAAACGATAGAAAATGACCAAATACAACCGAATAGGGTCAGAACTAACTCAAAAAACGACAGAAAGCAAGCAGATAACAGCGGGAAACAGCAGAAACGACTAAACACAGCCGAATACAACCAAAATGAGTAGGAAACAGCTATAAAAACAACAGAAAGTAGGCAGATAACAGCTGTAAACGGTAGAAAATGGACCAAATGCAACCGAATAGAGTCAAATCCAGCTAAAAACGACAGAAAGTAAGCAGACAACAGCGCTAAGCAACAGAAAACGACTAAATACAGCGGAATACAACTGAAAATAACAGAAAACAGCTCCCTAGAACAACAGAAAGCAAGCAGATAGCGGCTGTAAACGGTAGAAAAACGACCGAATACAACCAAATAGAACAGAAAGCAGAGCATAACAACAGAAAGCAGGCAGATAACAGCGCTAAACAATAGAAAATGACTAAGTTCAGCCGAATACAACAAGAAAAGAACAGAAAACAGCTAAAAACAACAGAAATCAAGCAGATAACAACTGTAAACGGTACAAAACGACCAAATACGACCGAATAGAGTCAAAACTAACGCAAAACGACAGAAAGCAAGCAGATAACGGCTGTAAACGCTAGAAAGCGACCGAGTACAACCAAATAGAAGAGAAAGCTGAGCATAACAACAGAAAGCGGGCAGATAACAGCGCTAAACAATAGAAAATGACTAAATTCAGCCGAATACAAACAAGAAAAGAACAGAAAACAGCTAAAAACAACAGAAATCAAGCAGATAACAACTGTAAACGGCACAGAACGACCAAATACAACCGAATAGAACAGAAAACAGAGCATAACAACAGAAAGCAGGCAGATAACAGCGCTAAACAACGAGAAAACGACAAAACACAGCCGAATACATCCGAAAATAACAGAAAACAGCTCTCAAAGCAACAGAAAGCAAGCAGATAACGGCTGTAAACGGTAGGAAACGGCCGCATACAACTAAATAGAACAGAAAACAGAGCATAACAACAGAAAGCAGGCAGATAAACAGCGCTAAACAATAGAAAACGACTAAATTCAGCCGAATACAACAAGAAAAGGACAGAAAACAGCTAAAAACAAACAGACATCAAGCAGATAACAACTGTAAACGGTACAAAACGACCAAATACAACCGAATAGAAGTCAAAACTAACGCAAAACGACAGAAAGCAAGCAGATAACGGCTGTAAAACGCTAGAAAGCGACCGAGTACAGCCAAATAGAACAGAAAACAGAGCATAACAACAGAAAGCGGGCAGATAACAGCGCTAAACAATAGAAAACGACCAAATTCAGCCGAATACAACAAGAAAAGAGCAGAAAATAGCTAAAAACAACAAAAAGCAGGCAGATAACAGCTTGTAAACGGTAGAAAATGACCAAATACAACCGAGTAGAGTCAAATCCAGCTAAAAAAACGACAGAAAGTAAGCAGATAACAGCGCTAAGCAACAGAAAACGACTAAATACAGCGGAATACAACTGAAAATAACAGAAAACAGCTCCTAGAACAACAGAAAGCAAGCAGATAACGGCTGTAAACGGTAGAAAACGACCGAATACAACCAAACCAAAGAGAACAGAGAACAGAGCATAGCAACAGAAAGAAGGCAAATAAAAAGCGCTAAACAATAAAAAAACGACTAAATTCAGCCGAATACAACAAGAAAAGAAACAGAAAACAGCTAAAAACAACAGAAATCAAGCAGATAACAACTGTAAACGGTAGAAAAATGACCAAATACAACCGAATAGAGCCAAATCCGGCTAAAAAACGACAGAAAGTAAGCAGATAACAGCACTAGACAACAGAAAAACCACTAAAACACAACGGAATACAACTGAAAATAACAGAAAACAGCTCTTAGAACAACAGAAAGCAAGCAGATAACGGCTGTAAACGGTAGAAATCGACCGAATACAACCAAATAGAACAGAAAACAGAGCATAACAATAGAAAGCAGGCAGATAACAGCGCTAAAACAATAATAAATGACTAAATTTAGCCGAATACAACAAGAAAAGAACAGAAAACAGCTAAAAACAACAGAAATCAAACAGATAACAACTGTAAACGGTACAAAACGACCAAATACAACCGAATAGAGTCAAAACTAACGCAAAACGACAGAAAGCAAGCAGATAACGGCTGTAAACGGTAGAAAACGAACTGAATACAACCAAATAGAACAGAAAACAGAGCATAACAACAGAAAGAAGGCAGATAAAGGCGCTAAACAATAAAAAAACGACTAAATTCAGCCGAATACAACAAGAAAAGAACAGAAAACAGCTAAAAACAACAGAAATCGAGTAGATAACAACTGTAAGCGATAGAAAACGACCAAATACAACCGAATAGAGCCAAAACCGACAGAAAGCAAGGCAGATAACAGCGCTAAACAAGGAGAAAACGACTAAGCACAGCCGAATACATCCGAAAATTAACAAAAAACAGCTCTCAAAGCAACAGGAAGCAAGCAGATAACGGCTGTAAACGGTAGGAAACGGCCGCATACAACTAAATAGAACAGAAAACAGAGCGTAACAACAGAAAGCGGGCAGATAACAGCGCTAAAACAATAGAAAACGACTAAATTCGGGCGAATACAACAAGAAAAGAACAGAAAATAGCTAAAAAACAACCAGAAGTCAAGCAGATAACAACTGTAAACGATAGAAAATGACCAAATACAACCGAATAGGGTCAGAACTAACTCAAAACGACAGAAAAGCAAGCAGATAACAGCGGGAAACAGCAGAAAACGACTAAACACAGCCGAATACAACCAAAATGAGTAGGAAACAGCTAAAAAACAACAGAAAGTAGGCAGATAACAGCTGTAAACGGTATAGAAATGACCAAATGCAACCGAATAGAGTCAAATCCAGCTAAAAACGACAGAAAGTAAGCAGACAACAGCGCTAAGCAACAGAAAACGACTAAATACAGCGGAATACAACTGAAAATAACAGAAAACAGCTCCTAGAACAACAGAAAGCAAGCAGATAGCGGCTGTAAACGGTAGAAAACGACCGAATACAACCAAATAGAACAGAAAGCAGAGCATAACAACAGAAAGCAGGCAGATAACAGCGCTAAAACAATAGAAAATGACTAAGTTCAGCCGAATACAACAAGAAAAGAACAGAAAACAGCTAAAAACAAACAGAAATCAAGCAGATAACAACTGTTAACGGTACAAAACGACCAAATACGACCGAATAGAGTCAAAACTAAACGCAAAACGACAGAAAGCAAGCAGATAACGGCTGTAAACGCTAGAGAGCGACCGAGTACAACCAAATAGAAGAGAAAGCAGAGCATAACAACAGAAAGCGGGCAGATAACAGCGCTAAACAATAGAAAATGACTAAATTCAGCCGAATACAACAAGAAAAGAACAGAAAAACAGCTAAAAACAACAGAAATCAAGCAGATAAACAACTGTAAACGGCACAGAACGACCAAATACAACCGAATAGAACAGAAAAACAGAGCATAACAACAGAAAGCAGGCAGATAACAGCGCTAAACAACAGAAAACGACAAAACACAGCCGAATACATCCGAAAATAACAGAAAACAGCTCTCAAAGCAACAGAAAGCAAGCAGATAACGGCTGTAAACGGTAGGAACGGCCGCATACAACTAAATAGAACAGAAAACAGAGCATAACAACAGGAAAGCAGGCGGATAACAGCGCTAAACAATAGAAAACGACTAATTTCAGCCGAATACAACAAGAAAAGGACAGAAAACAGCTAAAAACAACAGACATCAAGCAGATAACAACTGTAAACGGTACAAAACGACCAAATACAACCGAATAGAGTCAAAACTAACGCAAAACGACAGAAAGCAAGAAGATAACGGCTGTAAACGCTAGAAAAGCGACCGAGTACAGCCAAATAGAACAGAAAAACAGAGCATAACAACAGAAAGCGGGCAGATAACAGCGCTAAAACAATAGAAAAACGACCAAATTCAGCCGAATACAACAAGAAAAGAGCAGAAAATAGCTAAAAAACAACAAAAAGCAGGCAGATAACAGCTTGTAAACGGTAGAAAATGACCAAATACAACCGAGTAGAGTCAAATCCAGCTAAAAACGACAGAAAGTAAGCAGATAACAGCGCTAAGCAACAGAAAACGACTAAATACAGCGGAATACAACTGAAAATAACAGAAAACAGCTCCTAGAACAACAGAAAGCAAGCAGATAACGGCTGTAAACGGTAGAAAACGACCGAATACAACCAAATAGAACAGAAAACAGAGCATAACAACAGAAAGCAGGCAGATAACAGCGCTAAACAATAGAAAATGACTAAATTCAGCCGACTACAACAAGAAAAGAACAGAAAACAGCTAAAAACAACAGAAATCAAGCAGATAACAACTGTAAGCGGTACAAAACGACCAAATACAACCGAATAGAGCAGAAAACAGAGCATAACAACAGAAAGACGGCAGATAAAAGCGCTAAACAATAAAAAAACGACTAAATTCAGCCGAATACAACAAGAAAAGAACAGAAAACAGCTAAAGACAACAGAAATCGAGTAGATAACAACTGTAAACGATAGAAAACGACCAAATACAACCGAATAGAGCCAAAACCGACAGAAAAGCAAGCAGATAACAGCGCTAACAAGAGAAAACGACTAAGCACAGCCGAATACATCCGCAAATAACAGAAAACAGCTCTCAAAGCAACAGAAAGCAAGCAGATAACGGCTGTAAACGGTAGGAAAACGGCCGCATACAACTAAATAGAACAAAAAACAGAGCATAACAACAGAAAGCGGGCAGATAAACAGCGCTAAACAATAGAAAAACGACTAAATTCAGCCGAATACAACAAGAAAAGAACAGACAATAGCTTAAAAACAGCAGAAATCAAGCAGATAACAACTGTAAACGATAGAAAACGACCAAATACAACCGAATAGGGTCAGAACTAACTCAAAACGACAGAAAGCAAGCAGATAACAGCGGGAAACAGCAGAAAACGACTAAACACAGCCGAATACAACCAAAATGAGTAGAAAACAGCTAAAAACAACAGAAAGCAGGCAGATAACGCTGTAAAACGGTAGAAAAATGACCAAATACAACCGAATAGAGCCAAATCCGGCTAAAAACGACAGAAAGTAAGCAGATAACAGCGCTAGACAACAAAAAACCACTAAGCACAGCGGAATACAACTGAAAATAACAGAATAACAGCTCCTAGAACAACAGAAAGCAAGCAGATAACGGCTGTAAACGGTAGAAAACGACCGAATACAACCAAATAGAACAGAAAACAGAGCATAACAACAGAAAGCAGGCAGATAACAGCGCTAAACAATAGAAAATGGCTAAATTCAGCCGAATACAACAAGAAAAGAACAGAAAACAGCTAAAAACAACAGAAATCAAGCAGATAACAACTGTAAAACGGTACAAAACGACCAAATGCAACCGAATAGAACAGAAAAACAGAGCATAACAACAGAAAGCAGGCAGATAACAGCGCTAAACAACAGAAAACGACAAAGCACAGACCGAATACATCCGAAAATAACAGAAAACAGCTCTCAAAACAACAGAAAGCAAGCAGATAACGGCTGTAAACGGTAGAAAACGACTGAATACAACCAAATAGAACAGAGAACAGAGCATAGCAACAGAAAGAAGGCAAATAAAAGCGCTAAACAATAAAAAAACGACTAAATTCAGCCGAATACAACAAGAAAGAACAGAAAACAGCTTAAAAACAACAGAAATCAAGCAGATAACAACTGTAAACGGTAGAAAATGACCAAATACAACCGAATAGAGCCAAATCCGGCTAAAACGACAGAAAGTAAGCAGATGACAGCGCTAGACAAACAGAAAACCACTAAAACACAACGGAATACAACTGAAAATAAACAGAAAAACAGCTCTTAGAACAACAGAAAGCAAGCAGATAACGGCTGTAAACGGTAGTAGAAAACGACCGAATACAACCAAATAGAACAGAAAACAGAGCATAACAATAGAAAGCAGGCAGATAACAGCGCTAAACAATAATAAATGACTAAATTTAGCCGAATACAACAAGAAAAGAAACAGAAAACAGCTAAAAACAACAGAAATCAAACAGATAACAACTGTAAACGGTACAAAACGACCAAATACAACCGAATAGAGTCAAAACTAACGCAAAACGACAGAAAGCAAGCAGATAACGGCTGTAAAACGGTAGAAAACGACTGAATACAACCAAATAGAACAGAAAACAGAGCATAACAACAGAAAGAAGGCAGATAAAGGCGCTAAACAATAAAAAACGACTAAATTCAGCCGAATTACAACAAGAAAAGAACAGAAAACAGCTAAAAACAACAGAAATCGAGTAGATAACAACTGTAAGCGATAGAAAACGACCAAAATTACAACCGAATAGAGCCAAAACCGACAGAAAGCAAGCAGATAACAGCGCTAAAACAAGAGAAAACGACTAAGCACAGCCGAATACATCCGAAAATAACAAAAAACAGCTCTCAAAGCAACAGGAAGCAAGCAGATAACGGCTGTAAACGGTAGGAAACGGCCGCATACCAACTAAATATAACAGAAAACCAAGCGTAACAACAGAAAGCGGGCAGATACAGCGCTAAACAATAGAAAACGACTAAATTCGGGCGAATACAACAAGAAAAGAACAGAAAATAGCTAAAAACAACAGAAGTCAAGCAGATAACAACTGTAAACGATAGAAAATGACCAAAATACAACCGAATAGGGTCAGAACTAACTCAAAACGACAGAAAGCAAGCAGATAACAGCGGGAAACAGCAGAAAAACGACTAAACACAGCCGAATACAACCAAAATGAGTAGGAAACAGCTAAAAAACAACAGAAAGTAGGCAGATAACAGCTGTAAACTGTAGAAAAATGACCAAATGCAACCGAATAGAGTCAAATCCAGCTAAAAAACGACAGAAAGTAAGCAGACAAACAGCGCTAAGCAACAGAAAACGACTAAATACAGCGGATACAACTGAAAATAACAGAAAACAGCTCCTAGAACAACAGAAAGCAAGCAGATAGCGGCTGTAAACGGTAGAAAACGACCGAATACAACCAAATAGAACAGAAAGCAGAGCATAACAACAGAAAGCAGGCAGATAACAGCGCTAAACAATAGAAAATGACTAAGTTCAGCCGAATACAACAAGAAAAGAACAGAAAACAGCTAAAAAACAACAGAAATCAAGCAGATAACAACTGTAAACTGTACAAAACGACCAAATACAACCGAATAGAACAGAAAACAGAGCATAACAACAGAAAGCAGGCAGATAACAGCGCTAAACAACAGAAAACGACAAAAACACAGCCGAATACATCCGAAAATGACAGAAAACAGCTCTCAAAACAACAGAAAGCAAGCAGATAACGGCTGTAAACGGTAGAAAACGACTGAATACAACCAAATAGAACAGAAAACAGAGCATAACAACAGAAAGAAGGCAGATAAAAGCGCTAAACAATAAAAAACGACTAAATTCAGCCGAATACAACAAGAAAAGAACAGAAAACAGCTAAAGACAACCAGAAATCGAGTAGATAACAACTGTAAACGATAGAAAACGACCAAACCGAATAGAGCCAAAACCGACAGAAAGCAAGCAGATAACAGCGCTAAACAAGAGAAAACGACTAAGCACAGCCGAATACATCCGAAAATAACAGAAAAACAGCTCTCAAAGCAACAGAAAGCAAGCAGACAACGGCTGTAAACGGTAGGAAACGGCCGCATACAACTAAATAGCTCAGAAAACAGAGCATAACAACAGAAAGCGAGCAGATAACAGCGCTAAACAATAGAAAACGAACTAAATTCAGCCGAATACAACAAGAAAAGAACAGAAAATAGCTAAAAACAACAGAAATCAAGCAGATAACAACCTGTAAACGGTACAAAAACGACCAGATACAACCGAATAGAGTCAAAACTAACGCAAAACGACAGAAAGCAAGCAGACAACGGCTGTAAACGCTAGAAAGCGACCGAGTACAACCAAATAGAACAGAAAAACAGAGCATAACAACAGAAAGCGGGCAGATAACAGCGCTAAACAATAGAAAACGACTAAATTCAGCCGAATACAACAAGAAAAGAACAGAAAATAGCTAAAAACAACAAAAAGCAGGCAGATAACAGCTGTAAACGGTAGAAAATGACCACAATACAACCGAGTAGAGTCAAATCCAGCTAAAAACGACAGAAAGTAAGCAGATAACAGAGCTAAGCAACAGAAAACGACTAAATACAGCAGAATACAACTGAAAATAACAGAAAAACAGCTCCTAGAACAACAGAACGCAAGCAGATAACGGCTGTAAACGTAGAAAACGACCGAATACAACCAAATAGAACAGAAAACAGAGCATAACAACAGAGAGCAGGCAGATAACAGCGCTAAACAACAGAAAACGACAAAACACAGCCGAATACATCCGAAAATAACAGAAAACAGCTCTCAAAACAACACAAAGCAAGCAGACAACGGCTTGTAAACGGTAGAAAACGACTGAGTACAACCAAATAGAACAGGAAACAGAGCATAACAACAGAAAGAAGGCAGATAAAAGCGCTAAACAATAAAAAACGACTAAATTCAGCCGAATACAACAAGAAAAGAACAGAAAACAGCTAAAGACAACAGAAATCGAGTAGATAACAACTGTAAACGATAGGAAAACCGACCAAATACAACCGAATAGAGTCAAAACTAACGCAAAACGACAGAAAGCAAGCAGATAAACGGCTGTAAACGGTAGAAAATGACCAAATACAACCGAATAGAGTCAAATCCAGCTAAAAACGACAGAAAGTAAGCAGATAACAGAGTTAAGCAACAGAAAACGACTAAATACAGCAGAATACAACTGAAAATAACAGAAAACAGCTCCTAGAACAACAGAAAGCGAGCAGATAGCGGCTGTAAACGGTAGAAAACGACCGAATACAACCAAATAGAACAGAAAACAGAGCATAACAACAGAAAGAAGGCAGATAAAAGCGCTAAACAATAAAAAACGACTAAATTCAGCCGAATACAACAAGAAAAGAACAGAAAACAGCTAAAGACAACAGAAATCGAGTAGATAACAACTGTAAACGATAGAAAACGACCAAATACAACCGAATAGAGCCAAACCGACAGAAAGCAAGCAGATAACAGCGCTAAACAAGAGAAAACGACTAAGCACAGCCGAATACATCCGCAAATAACAGAAAACAGCTCTCAAAGCAACAGAAAGCAAGCAGATAACGGCTGTAAACGGTAGGAAACGGCCGCATACAACTAAATAGAACAGAAAACAGAGCATAACAACAGAAAGCGGGCAGATAACAGCGCTAAACAATAGAAAACGACTAAATTCAGCCGAATACAACAAGAAAAGAACAGAAAATAGCTAAAAACAACAGAAATCAACCAGATAACAACTGTAAACGATAGAAAAACGACCAAATACAACCGAATAGGGTCAGAACTAACTCAAAACGACAGAAAGCAAGCAGATAACAGCGGGAAACAGCAGAAAACGACTAAACAACCGCCGAATACAACCAAAATGAGTAGAAAACAGCTAAAAACAACAGAAAGCAGGCAGATAACAGCTGTAAACGGTAGAAAATGACCAAATACAACCGAATAAAGCCAAATCCGGCTAAAAACGACAGAAAGTAAGCAGATAACAGCGCTAGACAACAGAAAACCACTAAGCACGGCGGAATACAAATGAAAATAACAGAAAACAGCTCTTAGAACAACAGAAAGCAAGCAGATAACGGCTGTAAACGGTAGAAAACGACCGAATACAACCAAATACAACAGAAAGCAGAGCACAACAACAGAAAGCAGGCAGATAACAGCGCTAAACAATAGAAAACGACTAAATTCAGCCGAATACAACGAGAAAAGGACAGAAAACAGCTAAAAAACAACAGAAATCAAGCAGATAGCAACTGTAAACGGTACAAAACGACCAAATACAACCGAATAGAGTCAAAACTAACGCAAAACGACAGAAAGCAAGCAGATAACAGCGCTAAACAACAGAAAAACAACTAAATTCAGCCGAATACAACAAGCAAAGAAGAGAAAAATAGCTAAAAAACAACAAAAAGCAGGCAGATAACAGCTGTAAACGGTAGAAAATGACCAAATACAACCGAATAGAGACAAATCCAGCTAAAAACAACAGAAAGTAAGCAGATAACAGCGCTAAGCAGCAGAAAACGACTAAATACAGCGGAATACAACTGAAAATAGCAGAAAACAGCTCCTAGAACAACAGAAAGCAAGCAGATAACGGCTGTAAACGGTAGAAAACGACCGAATACAATCAAATAGAACAGAAAACAGAGCATAACAACAGAAAGCTGGCAGATAACAGCGCTAAACAATAGAAAATGACTAAATTCAGCCGAATACAACAAGAAAAGAACAGAAAAACAGCTAAAAACAACAGAAATCAAGCAGATAACAACTGTAAACGGTACAAAACGACCAAATACAACCGAATAGAACAGAAAACAGAGCATAACAACAGAAAGCAGGCAGATGACAGCGCTAAACAACAGAAAACGACAAAACACAGCCGAATACATCCGAAAATAACAGAAAACAGCTCTCAAAACAACAGAAAGCAAGCAGATAACGGCTGTAAACGGTAGAAAACGACTGAATACCACCAAATAGAACAGAAAACAGAGCATAACAACAGAAAGAAGGCAGATAAAAGCGCTAAACAATAAAACACGACTAAATTCAGCCGAATACAACAAGAAAAGAACAGAAAACAGCTAAAAACAACAGAAAATCGAGTAGATAACAACTGTAAACGATAGAAAACGACCAAATACAACCGAATAGAGCCAAAACCGACAGAAAGCAAGCAGATAACAACTGTAAACGATAGAAAACGACCAAATACAACCGAATAGGGTCAGAACTAACTCAAAACGACAGAAAGCAAGCAGATAAGAGCGGGAAACAGCAGAAAACGACTAAACACAGCCGAATACAACCAAAATGAGTAGAAAACAGCTAAAAACAACAGAAAGCAGGCAGATAACAGCTGTAAACGGTAGAAAATGACCAAATACAACCGAATAGAGCCAAATCCGGCTAAAAACGACAGAACGTAAGCAGATAACAGCGCTAGACAACAAAAAACCACTAAGCACAGCGGATTACAACTGAAAATAACAGAAAACAGCTCCTAGAACAACAGAAAGCAAGCAGATAACGGCTGTAAACGGTAGAAAACGACCGAATACAACCAAATAGAACAGAAAACAGAGCATAAACAACAGAAAGCAGGCAGATAACAGCGCTAAACAATAGAAAACGACTAATTCAGCCGAATACAACGAGAAAAGGACAGAAAGAACAGCTAAAAACAACAGAAATCAAGCAGATAGCAACTGTAAAACGGTACAAAACGACCAAATACAACCGAATAGAGTCAAAACTAACGCAAAACGACAGAAAGCAAGCAGATAACAGCGCTAAACAACAGAAAACAACTAAATTCAGCCGAATACAACAAGCAAAGAACAGAAAATAGCTAAAAACAACAAAAAGCAGGCAGATAACAGCTGTAAACGGTAGAAAATGACCAAATACAACCGAATAGAGACAAATCCAGCTAAAAACAACAGAAAGTAAGCAGATAACAGCGCTAAGCAGCAGAAAACGACTAAATACAGCGGAATACAACTGAAAATAACAGAAAAACAGCTCCTAGAACAACAGAAAGCAAGCAGATAACGGCTCTAAACGGTAGAAAACGACCGAATACAACCAAATAGAAACAGAAAGCAGAGCATAACAACAGAAAGCAGGCAGATAACAGCGCTAAACAATAGAAAATGACTAAATTCAGCCGAATACAACAAGAAAAGAACAGAAAACAGCTAAAAACAACAGAAATCAAGCAGATAACAACTGTAAACGGTACAAAGCGACCAAATACAACCGAATAGAACAGAAAACAGAGCATAACAACAGAAAGCAGGCAGATAACAGCGCTAAACAACAGAAAACGACAAAACACAGCCGAATACATCCGAAAATAACAGAAAACAGCTCTCAAAACAACAGAAAGCAAGCAGATAACGGCTGTAAACGGTAGAAAACGACTGAATACAGCCAAATAGAACAGAAAACAGAGCATAACAACAGAAAGAAGGCAGATAAAAGCGCTAAACAATAAAACACGACTAAATTCAGCCGAATACAACAAGAAAAGAACAGAAAACAGCTAAAAACAACAGAACTCGAGTAGATAACAACTGTAAACGATAGAAAACGACCAAATACTACCGAATAGTGCCAAAACCGACAGAAAGCAAGCAGATAACGGCGCTAAACAAGAGAAAACGACTAAGCACAGCCGAATACATCCGAAAATAACAGAAAACAGCTCTCAAAGCAACAGAAAGCAAGCAGATGACGGCTGTAAACGGTAGGAAACGGCCGCATACAACTAAATAGAACAGAAAAGAGAGCATAACAACAGAAAGCGGGCAGATAACAGCGCTAAACAGTAGAAAACGACTAAATTCAGCCGAATACAACAAGAAAAGGACAGAAAACAGCTAAAAACAACAGAAGTCAAGCAGATAACAACTGTAAACGGTACAAAACGACCAAATACAACCGAATAGAGTCAAAACTAACGCAAAACGACAGAAAGCAAGCAGATAACGGCTGTAAACGCTAGAAAGCGACCGAGTACAACCAAATAGAACAGAAAACAGAGCATAACATCAGAAAGCGGCAGATAACAGCGCTAAACAATAGAAAACGACTAAATTCAGCCGAATACAACAAGAAAAGAACAGAAAATAGCTAAAAACAACAAAAAGCAGGCAGATAACAGCTGTAAACGGTAGAAAATGACCAAATACAACCGAATAGAGTCAAATCCAGCTAAAAACGACATAAAGTAAGCAGATAACAGCGCTAAGCAACAGAAAACGACTAAATACAGCGGAATACAACTGAAAATAGCAGAAAACAGCTCCTAGAACAACAGAAAGCAAGCAGATAACGGCTGTAAACGGTAGAAAACGACCGAATACAATCAAATAGAACAGAAAACAGAGCATAACAACAGAAAGCAGGCAGATAACAGCGCTAAACAATAGAAAATGACTAAGTTCAGACGAATACAACAAGAAAAGAACAGAAAACAGCTAAAAACAACAGAAATCAAGCAGATAACAACTGTAAACGGTACAAAACGACCAAATACAACCGAATAGAACCGAAAACAGAGCATAACAACAGAAAGCAGGCAGATAACAGCGCTAAACAACAGAAAACGACAAAACACAGCCGAATACATCCGAAAATAACAGAAAACAGCTCTCAAAACAACAGAAAGCAAGCAGATAACGGCTGTAAACGGTAGAAAACGACTGAATACCACCAAATAGAACAGAAAACAGAGCATAACAACAGAAAGAAGGCAGATAAAAGCGCTAAACAATAAAACACGATCAAATTCAGCCGAATACAACAAGAAAAGAACAGAAAACAGCTAAAAACAACAGAAATCGAGTAGATAACAACTGTAAACGATAGAAAACGACCAAATACAACCGAATAGAGCCAAAACCGACAGAAAGCAAGCAGATAACAGCGCTAAACAAGAGAAAACGACTAAGCACAGCCGAATACATCCGAAAATAACAGAAAACAGCTCTCAAAGCAACAGAAAGCAAGCAGATGACGGCTGTAAACGGTAGGAAACGGCCGCATACAACCAAATAGAACAGAAAACAGAGCATAACAACAGAAAGCGGGCAGATAACAGCGCTAAACAATAGAAACAACAAGAAAAGAACAGAAAATAGCTAAAAACAACAAAAAGCAGGCAGATAACAGCTGTAAACGGTAGAAAATGACCAAGTACAACCGAATAGAGCCAAATCCGGCTAAAAACGACAGAAAGTGAGCTGATAACAGCGCTAGACGACAGAAAACAACTAAACACAGCGGAATACAACTGAAAATAACAGAAAACAGCTCTTAGAACAACAGAAAGCAAGCAGATAACGGCTGTAAACGGTAGAAAACGACCGAATACAACCAAATAGAACAAAAAACAGAGCATAACAACAGAAAGCAGGCAGATAACAGCGCTAAACAATAGAGAACGACTAAATTCAGCCGAATACAACAAGAAAAGGACAGAAAATTAGCTAAAAACAACAGAAATCAAGCAGATAACAACTGTAAACGGTGCAAAACGACCAAATACAACCGAATAGAACAGAAAACAGAGCATAACAACAGAAAGCAGGCAGATAACAGCGCTAAACAATAGAAAACGTCTAAATTCAGCCGAATACAACAAGGAAAGGACAGAAAACAGCTAAAAACAACAGAAATCAAGCAGATAACAACTGTAAACGGTGCAAAACGACCAAATACAACCGAATAGAGTCAAAACTAACGCAAAACGACAGAAAGCAAGCAGATAACGGCTGTAAACGCTAGAAAGCGACCGAGTACAACCAAATAGAACAGAAAGCAGAGCATAACAACAGAAAGCGGGCAGATAACAGCGCTAAACAATAGAAAACGACTAAAATCAGCCGAATACAACAAGAAAAGAACAGAAAATAGCTAAAAACAACAAAAAGCAGGCAGATAACAGCTGTAAACGGTAGAAAATGACCAAATACAACCGAATAGAGTCAAATCCAGCTAAGAACGACAGAAAGTAAGCAGATAACAGCGCTAAGCAACAGAAAACGACTAAATACAGCGGAGTACAACTGAAAATAACAGAAAACAGCTCCTAGAACAACAGAAACCAAGCAGATAACGACTGTAAACGGTAGAAAACGACCGAATACAACCAAATAGGACAGAAAACAGAGCATAACAACAGAAAGCAGGCAGATAACAGCGCTAAACAATAGAAAATGACTAAATTCAGCCGAATACAACAAGAAAAGAACAGAAAACAGCTAAAAACAACAGAAATCAAGCAGATAACAACTGTAAACGGTACAAAACGACCAAATACAACCGAATAGAACAGAAAACAGAGCATAACAACAGAAAGCAGGCAGATAACAGCGCTAAACAACAGAAAACGACAAAACACAGCCGAACACATCCGAAAATAACAGAAAACAGCTCTTAGAACAACAGAAAGCAAGCAGATAGCGGCTGTAAACAGTAGAAAACGACCGAATGCAACCAAATAGAACAGAAAACAGAGCATAACAACAGAAAGCAGGCAGATAACAGCGCTAAACAATAGAAAACGACTAAATTCAGCCGAATACAACAAGGGAAGGACAGAAAACAGCTAAAAACAACAGAAATCAAGCAGATAACAACTGTAAACGGTGCAAAACGACCAAATACAACCGAATAGAGTCAAAAACTAACGCAAAACGACAGAAAGCAAGCAGATAACGGCTGTAAACGCTAGAAAGCGACCGAGTACAACCAAATAGAACAGAAAACAGAGCATAACAACAGAAAGCGGGCAGATAACAGCGCTAAACAATAGAAAACGACTAAAATCAGCCGAATACAACAAGAAAAGAACAGAAAATAGCTAAAAACAACAAAAAGCAGGCAGATAACAACTGTAAACGGTAGAAAATGACCAAATACAACCGAATAGAGTCAAATCCAGCTAAGAACGACAGAAAGTAAGCAGATAACAGCGCTAAGCAACAGAAAACGACTAAATACAGCGGAGTACAACTGAAAATAACAGAAAACAGCTCCTAGAACAACAGAAACCAAGCAGATAACGGCTGTAAACGGTAGAAAACGACCGAATACAACCAAATAGGACAGAAAACAGAGCATAACAACAGAAAGCAGGCAGATAACAGCGCTAAACAATAGAAAATGACTAAATTCAGCCGAATACAACAAGAAAAGAACAGAAAACAGCTAAAAACAACAGTAATCGAGTAGATAACAACTGTAAACGATAGAAAACGACCAAATACAACCGAACAGAGCCAAAACCGACAGAAAGCAAGCAGATAACAGCGCTAAACAAGAGAAAACGACTAAGCACAGCCGAATACATCCGAAAATAGCAGAAAACAGCTCTCAAAGCAACAGAAAGCAAGCAGATAACGGCTGTAAACGATAGGAAACGGCCGCATACAACTAAATAGAACAGAAAACAGAGCATAACAACAGAAAGCGGGCAGATAACAGCGCTAAACGATAGAAAACGACTAAATTCAGCCGGATACAACAAGAAAGGAACAGAAAACTGCTAAAGACAACAGAAATCGAGTAGATAACAACTGTAAACGATAGAAAACGACCAAATACCACCGAATAGAGCCAAAACCGACAGAAAGCAAGCAGATAACAGCGCTAAACGACTAAATTCAGCCGAATACAACAAGAAAAGGACAGAAAACAGCTAAAAACAACAGAAATCAAGCAGATAACAACTGTAAACGGTACAAAACGACCAAATACAACCGAATAGAGTCAAAACTAACGCAAAACGACAGAAAGCAAGCAGATAACGGCTGTAAACGTTAGAAAGCGACCGAGTACAACCAAATAGAACAGAAAACAGAGCATAACAACAGAAAGCGGGCAGATAACAGCGCTAAACGATAGAAAGCGACTAAATTCAGCCGAATACAACAAGAAAAGAACAGAAAATAGCTAAAAACAACAAAAAGCAGGCAGATAACAGCTGTAAACGGTAGAAAATGACCAAATACAACCGAATAGAGTCAAATCCAGCTAAAGACGACAGAAAGTAAGCATATAACAGCGCTAAGCAACAGAAAACGACTAAATACAGCGGAATACAACTGAAAATAACAGAAAACGGCTCCTAGAACAACAGAAAGCAAGCAGATAACGGCTGTAAACGGTAGAAAACGACCGAATACAACCAAATAGAACAGAAAACAGAGCATAACAACAGAAAGCAGGCAGATAATAGCGCTAAACAATAGAAAATGACTAAATTCAGCCGAATACAACAAGAAAAGAACAGAAAACAGCTAAAAACAACAGAAATCAAGCAGATAACAACTGTAGACGGTACAAAACGACCAAATACAACCGAATAGAACAGAAAACAGAGCATAACAACAGAAAACGACTAAATTCAGCCGAATACAACAAGAAAAGAACAGAAAATAGCTAAAAACAACAGAAATCAAGCAGATAACAACTGTAAACGATAGAAAACGACCAAATACAACCGAATAGGGTCAGAACTAACTCAAAACGACAGAAAGCAAGCAGATAACGGCGGGAGACAGCAGAAAACGACTAAACACAGCCGAATACGACCAAAATGAGTAGAAAACAGCTAAAAACAACAGAAAGCAGGCAGATAACAGCTGTAAACGGTAGAAAATGACCAAATACAACCGAATAGAGCCAAATCCGGCTAAAAACGGCAGAAAGTAAGCAGATAACAGCGCTAGACAACAGAAAACCACTAAACACAGCGGAATACAACTGAAAATAACAGAAAACAGCTCTTAGAACAACAGAAAGCAAGCAGATAATGGCTGTAAACGGTAGGAAAACGACCGAATACAACCAAATAGAACAGAAAACAGAGCATAACAACAGAAAGCAGGCAGATAACAGCGCTAAACAATAGAAAATGACTAAATTCGGCCGAATACAACAAGAAAAGAACAGAAAACAGCTAAAAACAACAGAAATCAAGCAGATAACAACTGTAAACGGTACAAAACGACCAAATACAACCGAATAGAACAGAAAACAGAGCATAACAACAGAAAGCAGGCAGATAACAGCGCTAAACAACAGAAAACGACAAAACACAGCCGAATACATCCGAAAATAACAGAAAACAGCTCTCAAAACAACACAAAGCAAGCAGATAACGGCTGTAAACGGTAGAAAACGACTGAATACAACCAAATAGAACGGGAAACAGAGCATAACAACAGAAAGAAGGCAGATAAAAGCGCTAAACAATAAAAAACGACTAAATTCAGCCGAATACAACAAGAAAAGAACAGAAAACTGCTAAAGACAACAGAAATCGAGTAGATAACAACTGTAAACGATCGAAAACGACCAAATACCACCGAATAGAGCCAAAACCGACAGAAAGCAAGCAGATAACAGCGCTAAACAAGAGAAAACGACTAAGCACAGCCGAATACATCCGCAGATAACAGAAAACAGCTCTCAAAGCAACAGGAAAGCAAGCAGATAACGGCTGTAAACGGTAGGAAACGGCCGCATACAACTAAATAGAACAGAAAACAGAGCATAACAACAGAAAGCGGGCAGATAACAGCGCCTAAACAATAGAAAACGACTAAATTCAGCCGAATACAACAAGAAAAGAACAGAAAATAGCTAAAAACAACAGAAATCAACCAGATAACAACTGTAAACGATAGAAAACGACCAAATACAACCGAATAGGGTCAGAACTATCTCAAAACGACAGAAAGCAAGCAGATAACAGCGGGAAACAGCAGAAAACGACTAAACACAGCCGAATACAACCAAAATGAGTAGAAAACAGCTAAAAACAACAGAAAGCAGGCAGATAACAGCTGTAAACGGTAGAAAATGACCAAATACAACCGAATAAAGCCAAATCCGGCTAAAAACGACAGAAAGTAAGCAGATAACAGCGCTAGACAACAGAAAACCACTAAGCACGGCGGAATACAACTGAAAATAACAGAAAACAGCTCTTAGAACAACAGAAAGCAAGCAGATAACGGCTGTAAACGGTAAAAAAACGACCGAATACAACCAAATAGAACAGAAAACAGAGCACAACAACAGAAAGCAGGCAGATAACAGCGCTAAACAATAGAAAACGACTAAATTCAGCCGAATACAACAAGAAAAGGACAGAAAACAGCTAAAAACAACAGAAATCAAGCAGATAACAACTGTAAACGGTACAAAACGACCAAATACAACCGAATAGAGTCAAAACTAACGCAAAACGACAGAAAGCAAGCAGATAACGGCTGTAAACGCTAGAAAGCGACCGAGTACAGCCAAATAGAACAGAAAGCAGAGCATAACAACAGAAAGCGGGCAGATAACAGCGCTAAACAATAGAAAATGACTAAATTCAGCCGAATACAACAAGAAAAGAACAGAAAACAGCTAAAAACAACAGAAATCAAGCAGATAACAACTGTAAACGGTACAGAACGACCAAATACAACCGAATAGAACAGAAAACAGAGCACAACAACAGAAAGCAGGCAGATAACAGCGCTAAACAACAGAAAACGACAAAACACAGCCGAATACATCCGAAAATAACAGAAAACAGCACTCAAAGCAACAGAAAGCAAGCAGATAACGGCTGTAAACGGTAGGAAACGGCCGCATACAACTAAATAGAACAGAAAACAGAGCATAACAACTGAAAGCAGGCAGATAACAGCGCTAAACAATAGAAAACGACTAAATTCAGCCGAATACAACAAGAAAAGGACAGAAAACAGCTAAAAACAACAGAAATCAAGCAGATAACAACTGTAAACGGTACAAAACGACCAAATACAACCGAATAGAGTCAAAACTAACGCAAAACGACAGAAAGCAAGCAGATAACGGCTGTAAACGCTAGAAAGCGACCGAGTACAACCAAATAGAACAGAAAACAGAGCATAACAACAGAAAGCAGGCAGATAACAGCGCTAAACAATAGAAAACGACCAAATTCAGCCGAATACAACAAGAAAAGAACAGAAAATAGCTAAAAACAACAAAAAGCAGGCAGATAACAGCTGTAAATGGTAGAAAATGACCAAATACAACCGAGTAGAGTCAAATCCAGCTAAAAACGACAGAAAGTAAGCAGATAACAGCGCTAAGCAACAGAAAACGGCTAAATACAGCGGAATACAACTGAAAATAACAGAAAACAGCTCCTAGAACAACAGAAAGCAAGCAGATAACGGCTGTAAACGGTAGAAAACGACCGAATACAACCAAATAGAACAGAAAACAGAGCATAACAACAGAAAGCAGGCAGATAACAGCGCTAAACAATAGAAAATGACTAAATTCAGCCGAATACAACAAGAAAAGAACAGAAAACAGCTAAAAACAACAGAAATCAAGCAAATAACAACTGTAAACGGTACAAAACGACCAAATACAACCGAATAGAACAGAAAACAGAGCATAACAACAGAAAGAAGGCAGATAAAAGCGCTAAACAATAAAAAACGACTAAATTCAGCCGAATACAACAAGAAAAGAACAGAAAACAGCTAAAGACAACAGAAATCGAGTAGATAACAACTGTAAACGATAGAAAACGACCAAATACAACCGAATAGAGCCAAAACCGACAGAAAGCAAGCAGATAACAGCGCTAAACAAGAGAAAACGACTAAGCACAGCCGAATGCATCCGAAAATAACAGAAAACAGCTCCCAAAGCAACAGAAAGCAAGCAGATAACGGCTGTAAACGGTAGGAAACGGCCGCATACAACTAAATAGAACAGAAAACAGAGCATAACAACAGAAAGCAGGCAGATAACAGCGCTAAACAACAGAAAACGACAAAGCACAGCCGAATACATCCGAAAATAACAGAAAACAGCTCTCAAAACAACAGAAAGCAAGCAGATAACGGCTGTAAACGGCAGGAAACGACTGAATACAACCAAATAGAACAGGAAACAGAGCATAGCAACAGAAAGAAGGCAAATAAAAGCGCTAAACAATAAAAAAACGACTAAATTCAGCCGAATACAACAAGAAAAGGACAGAAAACTGCTAAAAACAACAGAAATCGAGTAGATAACAACTGTAAACGATAGAAAACGACCAAATACAACCGAATAGAGCCAAAACCGACAGAAAGCAAGCAGATAACAGCGCCAAACAAGAGAAAACGACTAAGCACAGCCGAATACATCCGAAAATAACAGAAAACAGCTCCCAAAGCAACAGAAAGCAAGCAGATAACAGCTGTAAACGGTAGAAAACGACCAAATACAACCGAATAGAGCCAAATCCTGCTAAAAACGACAGAAAGTAAGCAGATAACAGCGCTAGACAACAGAAAACCACTAAACACAGCGGAATACAACTGAAAATAACAGAAAACAGCTCCTAGAACAACAGAAAGCAAGCAGATAACGGCTGTAAACGGTAGAAAACGACTGAATACAACCAAATAGAACAGAAAACAGAGCATAACAACAGAAAGAAGGCAGATAAAAGCGCTAAACAATAAAACACGACTAAATTCAGCCGAATACAACAAGAAAAGAACAGAAAACTGCTAAAAACAACAGAGATCGAGTAGATAACAACTGTAGACGATAGAAAACGACCAAATACAACCGAATAGAGCCAAAACCGACAGAAAGCAAGCAGATAACAGCGCTAAACAAGAGAAAACGACTAAGCACAGCCGAATACATCCGAAAATAACAGAAAACAGCTCTCAAAGCAACAGAAAGCAAGTAGATGACGGCTGTAAACGGTAGGAAACGGCCGCATACAACTAAATAGAACAGAAAACAGAGCATAACAACAGAAAGCGGGCAGATAACAGCGCTAAACGGTAGAAAACGACTAAATTCAGCCGAATACAACAAGAAAAGGACAGAAAACAGCTAAAAACAACAGAAATCAAGCAGATAACAACTGTAAACGGTACAAAACGACCAAATACAACCGAATAGAGTCAAAACTAACGCAAAACGACAGAAAGCAAGCAGATAACGGCTGTAAACGCTAGAAAGCAACCGAGTACAACCAAATAGAACAGAAAACAGAGCATAACATCAGAAAGCGGGTAGATAACAGCGCTAAACAATAGAAAACGACTAAATTCAGCCGAATACAACAAGAAAAGAACAGAAAATAGCTAAAAACAACAAAAAGCAGGCAGATAACAGCTGTAAACGGTAGAAAATGACCAAAGACAACCGAATAGAGTCAAATCCAGCTAAAAACGACAGAAAGTAAGTAGATAACAACGCTAAGCAACAGAAAAACGACTAAATACAGCGTAATACAACTGAAAATAGCAGAAAACAGCTCCTAGAACAACAGAAAGCAAGCAGATAACGGCTGTAAACGGTAGAAAACGACCGAATACAACCAAATAGAACAGAAAACAGAGCATAACAACAGAAGGCAGGCAGATAACAGCGCTAAACAATAGAAAATGACTAAATTCAGCCGAATACAACAAGAAAAGAACAGAAAACAGCTAAAAACAACAGAAATCAAGCAGATAACAACTGTAAACGGTACAAAACGACCAAATACAACCGAATAGAACAGAAAACAGAGCATAACAACAGAAAGCAGGCAGATAACAGCGCTAAACAACAGAAAACGACAAAACACAGCCGAATACATCCGAAAATAACAGAAAACAGCTCTCAAAACAACAGAAAGCAAGCAGATAACGGCTGTAAACGGTAGAAAACGACTGAATACAACCAAATAGAACAGAAAACAGAGCATAACAACAGAAAGAAGGCAGATAAAAGCGCTAAACAATAAAACACGACTAAATTCAGCCGAATACAACAAGAAAAGAACAGAAAACAGCTAAAAACAACAGAAATCGAGTAGATAACAATTGTAAACGATAGAAAACGACCAAATACAACCGAATAGAGCCAAAACCGACAGAAAGCAAGCAGATAACAGCGCTAAACAAGAGAAAACGACTAAGCACAGCCGAATACATCCGAAAATAACAGAAAACAGCTCTCAAAGCAACAAAAAGCAAGCAGCTAACGGCTGTAAACGGTAGGAAACGGCCGCATACAACTAAATAGAACCGAAAACAGAGCATAACAACAGAAAGCAGGCAGATAACAGCGCTAAACAATAGAAAACGACTAAATTCAGCCGAATGCAACAAGAAAAGGACAGAAAACAGCTAAAAACAACAGAAATCAAGCAGATAACAACTGTAAACGGTACAAAACGACCAAATACAACCGAATAGAGTCAAAACTAACGCAGAACGACAGAAAGCAAGCAGATAACGGCTGTAAACACTAGAAAGCGACCGAGTACAACCAAATAGAACAGAAAACAGAGCATAACAACAGAAAGCGGGCAGATAACAGCGCTAAACAAGATAAAACGACTAAGCACAGCCGAATACATCCGAAAATAACAGAAAACAGCTCTCAAAACAACACAAAGCAAGCAGATAACGGCTGTAAACGGTAGAAAACGACTGAATACAACCAAATAGAACGGGAAACAGAGCATAACAACAGAAAGAAGGCAGATAAAAGCGCTAAACAATAAAAAACGACTAAATTCAGCCGAATACAACAAGAAAAGAACAGAAAACTGCTAAAGACAACAGAAATCGAGTAGATAACAACTGTAAACGATCGAAAACGACCAAATACCACCGAATAGAGCCAAAACCGACAGAAAGCAAGCAGATAACAGCGCTAAACAAGAGGAAAACGACTAAGCACAGCCGAATACATCCGCAGATAACAGAAAACAGCTCTCAAAGCAACAGAAAGCAAGCAGATAACGGCTGTAAACGGTAGGAAACGGCCGCATACAACTAAATAGAACAGAAAACAGAGCATAACAACAGAAAGCGGGCAGATAACAGCGCCTAAACAATAGAAAACGACTAAATTCAGCCGAATACAACAAGAAAAGAACAGAAAATAGCTAAAAACAACAGAAATCAACCAGATAACAACTGTAAACGATAGAAAACGACCAAATACAACCGAATAGGGTCAGAACTATCTCAAAACGACAGAAAGCAAGCAGATAACAGCGGGAAACAGCAGAAAACGACTAAACACAGCCGAATACAACCAAAATGAGTAGAAAACAGCTAAAAACAACAGAAAGCAGGCAGATAACAGCTGTAAACGGTAGAAAATGACCAAATACAACCGAATAAAGCCAAATCCGGCTAAAAACGACAGAAAGTAAGCAGATAACAGCGCTAGACAACAGAAAACCACTAAGCACGGCGGAATACAACTGAAAATAACAGAAAACAGCTCTTAGAACAACAGAAAGCAAGCAGATAACGGCTGTAAACGGTAGAAAACGACCGAATACAACCAAATAGAACAGAAAACAGAGCACAACAACAGAAAGCAGGCAGATAACAGCGCTAAACAATAGAAAACGACTAAATTCAGCCGAATACAACAAGAAAAGGACAGAAAACAGCTAAAAACAACAGAAATCAAGCAGATAACAACTGTAAACGGTACAAAACGACCAAATACAACCGAATAGAGTCAAAACTAACGCAATACGACAGAAAGCAAGCAGATAACGGCTGTAAACGCTGGAAAGCGACCGAGTACAGCCAAATAGAACAGAAAGCAGAGCATAACAACAGAAAGCGGGCAGATAACAGCGCTAAACAATAGAAAATGACTAAATTCAGCCGAATACAACAAGAAAAGAACAGAAAACAGCTAAAAACAACAGAAATCAAGCAGATAACAACTGTAAACGGTACAGAACGACCAAATACAACCGAATAGAACAGAAAACAGAGCACAACAACAGAAAGCAGGCAGATAACAGCGCTAAACAACAGAAAACGACAAAACACAGCCGAATACATCCGAAAATAACAGAAAACAGCACTCAAAGCAACAGAAAGCAAGCAGATAACGGCTGTAAACGGTAGGAAACGGCCCGCATACAACTAAATAGAACAGAAAACAGAGCATAACAACTGAAAGCAGGCAGATAACAGCGCTAAACAATAGAAAACGACTAAATTCAGCCGAATACAACAAGAAAAGGACAGAAAACAGCTAAAAACAACAGAAATCAAGCAGATAACAACTGTAAACGGTACAAAACGACCAAATACAACCGAATAGAGTCAAAACTAACGCAAAACGACAGAAAGCAAGCAGATAACGGCTGTAAACGCTAGAAAGCGACCGAGTACAACCAAATAGAACAGAAAACAGAGCATAACAACAGAAAGCAGGCAGATAACAGCGCTAAACAATAGAAAACGACCAAATTCAGCCGAATACAACAAGAAAAGAACAGAAAATAGCTAAAAACAACAAAAAGCAGGCAGATAACAGCTGTAAATGGTAGAAAATGACCAAATACAACCGAGTAGAGTCAAATCCAGCTAAAAACGACAGAAAGTAAGCAGATAACAGCGCTAAGCAACAGAAAACGGCTAAATACAGCGGGAATACAACTGAAAATAACAGAAAACAGCTCCTAGAACAACAGAAAGCAAGCAGATAACGGCTGTAAACGGTAGAAAACGACCGAATACAACCAAATAGAACAGAAAACAGAGCATAACAACAGAAAGCAGGCAGATAACAGCGCTAAACAATAGAAAATGACTAAATTCAGCCGAATACAACAAGAAAAGAACAGAAAACAGCTAAAAACAACAGAAATCAAGCAGATAACAACTGTAAACGGTACAAAACGACCAAATACAACCGAATAGAACAGAAAACAGAGCATAACAACAGAAAGAAGGCAGATAAAAGCGCTAAACAATAAAAAACGACTAAATTCAGCCGAATACAACAAGAAAAGAACAGAAAACAGCTAAAGACAACAGAAATCGAGTAGATAACAACTGTAAACGATAGAAAACGACCAAATACAACCGAATAGAGCCAAAACCGACAGAAAGCAAGCAGATAACAGCGCTAAACAAGAGAGAAACGACTAAGCACAGCCGAATGCATCCGAAAATAACAGAAAACAGCTACCAAAGCAACAGAAAGCAAGCAGATAACGGCTGTAAACGGTAGGAAACGGCCGCATACAACTAAATAGAACAGAAAACAGAGCATAACAACAGAAAGCAGGCAGATAACAGCGCTAAACAACAGAAAACGACAAAGCACAGCCGAATACATTCGAAAATAACAGAAAACAGCTCTCAAAACAACAGAAAGCAAGCAGATAACGGCTGTAAACGGCAGGAAACGACTGAATACAACCAAATAGAACAGGAAACAGAGCATAGCAACAGAAAGAAGGCAAATAAAAGCGCTAAACAATAAAAAACGACTAAATTCAGCCGAATACAACAAGAAAAGGACAGAAAACTGCTAAAAACAACAGAAATCGAGTAGATAACAACTGTAAACGATAGAAAACGACCAAATACAACCGAATAGAGCCAAAACCGACAGAAAGCAAGCAGATAACAGCGCCAAACAAGAGAAAACGACTAAGCACAGCCGAATACATCCGAAAATAACAGAAAACAGCTCCCAAAGCAACAGAAAGCAAGCAGATAACAGCTGTAAACGGTAGGAAAACGACCAAATACAACCGAATAGAGCCAAATCCTGCTAAAAACGACAGAAAGTAAGCAGATAACAGCGCTAGACAACAGAAAACCACTAAACACAGCGGAATACAACTGAAAATAACAGAAAACAGCTCCTAGAACAACAGAAAGCAAGCAGATAACGGCTGTAAACGGTAGAAAACGACTGAATACAACCAAATAGAACAGAAAACAGAGCATAACAACAGAAAGAAGGCAGATAAAAGCGCTAAACAATAAAACACGACTAAATTCAGCCGAATACAACAAGAAAAGAACAGAAAACTGCTAAAAACAACAGAAATCGAGTAGATAACAACTGTAAACGATAGAAAACGACCAAATACAACCGAATAGAGCCAAAACCGACAGAAAGCAAGCAGATAACAGCGCTAAACAAGAGAAAACGACTAAGCACAGCCGAATACATCCGAAAATAACAGAAAACAGCTCTCAAAGCAACAGAAAGCAAGTAGATGACGGCTGTAAACGGTAGGAAACGGCCGCATACAACTAAATAGAACAGACAACAGAGCATAACAACAGAAAGCGGGCAGATAACAGCGCTAAACGGTAGAAAAACGACTAAATTCAGCCGAATACGACAAGAAAAGGACAGAAAACAGCTAAAAACAACAGAAATCAAGCAGATAACAACTGTAAACGGTACAAAACGACCAAATACAACCGAATAGAGTCAAAACTAACGCAAAACGACAGAAAGCAAGCAGATAACGGCTGTAAACGCTAGAAAGCAACCGAGTACAACCAAATAGAACAGAAAACAGAGCATAACATCAGAAAGCGGGTAGATAACAGCGCTAAACAATAGAAAACGACTAAATTCAGCCGAATACAACAAGAAAAGAACAGAATATAGCTAAAAACAACAAAAAGCAGGCAGATAACAGCTGTAAACGGTAGAAAATGACCAAAGACAACCGAATAGAGTCAAATCCAGCTAAAAACGACAGAAAGTAAGCAGATAACAACGCTAAGCAACAGAAAACGACTAAATACAGCGTAATACAACTGAAAATAGCAGAAAACAGCTCCTAGAACAACAGAAAGCAAGCAGATAACGGCTGTAAACGGTAGAAAACGACCGAATACAACCAAATAGAACAGAAAACAGAGCATAACAACAGAAGGCAGGCAGATAACAGCGCTAAACAATAGAAAATGACTAAATTCAGCCGAATACAACAAGAAAAGAACAGAAAACAGCTAAAAACAACAGAAATCAAGCAGATAACAACTGTAAACGGTACAAAACGACCAAATACAACCGAATAGAACAGAAAACAGAGCATAACAACAGAAAGCAGGCAGATAACAGCGCTAAACAACAGAAAACGACAAAACACAGCCGAATACATCCGAAAATAACAGAAAACAGCTCTCAAAACAACAGAAAGCAAGCAGATAACGGCTGTAAACGGTAGAAAACGACTGAATACAACCAAATAGAACAGAAAACAGAGCATAACAACAGAAAGAAGGCAGATAAAAGCGCTAAACAATAAAACACGACTAAATTCAGCCGAATACAACAAGAAAAGAACAGAAAACAGCTAAAAACAACAGAAATCGAGTAGATAACAATTGTAAACGATAGAAAACGACCAAATACAACCGAATAGAGCCAAAACCGACAGAAAGCAAGCAGATAACAGCGCTAAACAAGAGAAAACGACTAAGCACAGCCGAATACATCCGAAAATAACAGAAAACAGCTCTCAAAGCAACAAAAAGCAAGCAGCTAACGGCTGTAAACGGTAGGAAACGGCCGCATACAACTAAATAGAACCGAAAACAGAGCATAACAACAGAAAGCAGGCAGATAACAGCGCTAAACAATAGAAAACGACTAAATTCAGCCGAATGCAACAAGAAAAGGACAGAAAACAGCTAAAAACAACAGAAATCAAGCAGATAACAACTGTAAACGGTACAAAACGACCAAATACAACCGAATAGAGTCAAAACTAACGCAGAACGACAGAAAGCAAGCAGATAACGGCTGTAAACACTAGAAAGCGACCGAGTACAACCAAATAGAACAGAAAACAGAGCATAACATCAGAAAGCGGGCAGATAACAGCGCTAAACAAGATAAAACGACTAAGCACAGCCGAATACATCCGCAAATAACAGAAAACAGCTCTCAAAGCAACAGAAAGCAAGCAGATAACAGCTGTAAACGGTAGAAAATGACCAAATACAACCGAATAGAGTCAAATCCAGCTAAAAACGACAGAAAGTAAGCAGATAACAGCGCCAAGCAACAGAAAACGACTAAATACAGCGGAATACAACTGAAAATAACAGAAAACAGCTCGTAGAACAACAGAAAGCAAGCAGATAACGGCTGTAAACGGTAGAAAACGACCGAATACAACCAAATACCTAGAACAGAAAACAGAGCATAACAACAGAATGCAGGCAGATAACAGCGCTAAACAATAGAAAATGACTAAATTCAGCAGAATACAACAAGAAAAGAACAGAAAACAGCTAAAAACAACAGAAATCAAGCAGATAACAACTGTAAACGGTACAAAACGACCAAATACAACCGAATAGAACAGAAAACAGAGCATAACAACAGAAAACGACTAAATTCAGCCGAATACAACAAGAAAAGAACAGAAAATAGCTAAAAAACAACAGAAATCAAGCAGATAACAACTGTAAACGATAGAAAACGACCAAATACAACCGAATAGGGTCAGAACTAACTCAAAACGACAGAAAGCAAGCAGATAACGGCGGGAGACAGCAGAAAACGACTAAACACAGCCGAATACCACCAAAATGAGTAGAAAACAGCTAAAAACAACAGAAAGCAGGCAGATAACAGCTGTAAACGGTAGAAAATGACCAAATACAACCGAATAGAGTCAAAACTAACGCAAAACGACAGAAAGCAAGCAGATAACGGCTGTAAACGTTAGAAAGCGACCGAGTACAACCAAATAGAACAGAAAACAGAGCATAACAACAGAAAGCGGGCAGATAACAGCGCTAAACAATAGAAAACGACTAAATTCAGCCGAATACAACAAGAAAAGAACAGAAAATAGCTAAAAACAACAAAAAGCAGGCAGATAACAGCTGTAAACGGTAGAAAATGACCAAATACAACCGAACAGAGTCAAATCCAGCTAAAGACGACAGAAAGTAAGCATATAACAGCGCTAAGCAACAGAAAACGACTAAATACAGCGGAATACAACTGAAAATAACAGAAAACAGCTCCTAGAACAACAGAAAGCAAGCAGATAACGGCTGTAAACGGCAGAAAACGACCGAATACAACCAAATAGAACAGAAAACAGAGCATAACAACAGAAAGCAGGCAGATAACAGCGCTAAACAATAGAAAATGACTAAATTCAGCCGAATACAACAAGAAAAGAACAGAAAACAGCTAAAAACAACAGAAATCAAGCAGATAACAACTGTAAACGGTACAAAACGACCAAATACAACCGAATAGAACAGAAAGCAGAGCATAACAACAGAAAGCAGGCAGATAACAGCGCTAAACAACAGAAAACGACAAAACACAGCCGAATACATCCGAAAATAACAGAAAACAGCTCTCAAAACAACACAAAGCAAGCAGATAACGGCTGTAAACGGTAGAAAACGACTGAATACAACCAAATAGAACGGGAAACAGAGCATAACAACAGAAAGAAGGCAGATAAAAGCGCTAAACAATAAAAAACGACTAAACTCAGCCGAATACAACAAGAAAAGAACAGAAAACTGCTAAAGACAACAGAAATCGAGTAGATAACAACTGTAAACGATAGAAAACGACCAAATACCACCGAATAGAGCCAAAACCGACAGAAAGCAAGCAGATAACAGCGCTAAACAAGAGAAAACGACTAAGCACAGCCGAATACATCCGCAGATAACAGAAAACAGCTCTCAAAGCAACAGAAAGCAAGCAGATAACGGCTGTAAACGGTAGGAAACGGCCGCATACAACTAAATAGAACAGAAAACAGAGCATAACAACAGAAAGCGGGCAGATAACAGCGCCTAAACAATAGAAAACGACTAAATTCAGCCGAATACAACAAGAAAAGAACAGAAAATAGCTAAAAACAACAGAAATCAACCAGATAACAACTGTAAACGATAGAAAACGACCAAATACAACCGAATAGGGTCAGAACTATCTCAAAACGACAGAAAGCAAGCAGATAACAGCGGGAAACAGCAGAAAACGACTAAACACAGCCGAATACAACCAAAATGAGTAGAAAACAGCTAAAAACAACAGAAAGCAGGCAGATAACAGCGCTAAACAACAGAAAACGACAAAACACAGCCGAATACATCCGAAAAATAACAGAAAACAGCACTCAAAGCAACAGAAAGCAAGCAGATAACGGCTGTAAACGGTAGGAAACGGCCGCATACAACTAAATAGAACAGAAAACAGAGCATAACAACTGAAAGCAGGCAGATAACAGCGCTAAACAATAGAAAACGACTAAATTCAGCCGAATACAACAAGAAAAGGACAGAAAACAGCTAAAAACAACAGAAATCAAGCAGATAACAACTGTAAACGGTACAAAACGACCAAATACAACCGAATAGAGTCAAAACTAACGCAAAACGACAGAAAGCAAGCAGATAACGGCTGTAAACGCTAGAAAGCGACCGAGTACAACCAAATAGAACAGAAAACAGAGCATAACAACACAAAGCGGGCAGATAACAGCGCTAAACAATAGAAAACGACCAAATTCAGCCGAATACAACAAGAAAAGAACAGAAAATAGCTAAAAACAACAAAAAGCAGGCAGATAACAGCTGTAAATGGTAGAAAATGACCAAATACAACCGAGTAGAGTAAAATCCAGCTAAAAACGACAGAAAGTAAGCAGATAACAGCGCTAAGCAACAGAAAACGGCTAAATACAGCGGAATACAACTGAAAATAACAGAAAACAGCTCCTAGAACAACAGAAAGCAAGCAGATAACGGCTGTAAACGGTAGAAAACGACCGAGTACAACCAAATAGAACAGAAAACAG
>CATOUR010000319.1:0-113885 GCA_951848785.1 Callosobruchus maculatus
GTAGGCAAGTCTGGGCTCAGAAGAAAAATATAAGACTGATTTTGGGTTAATTTTTTAGGGTCACGCCAACAAAAATCCATAAACATAAAATTGTAACAGCTAAATTGGTTTTAGATGTGAGCTTTCAATGAACTTGTCTACGGTCCTACCATTTCCATACATTCTGTATGCACCTACATGAGTTGCCTATGGGGCCACATTCGTCAGTCATCTAGTGCACTTACAATATGATTAGCTTTCAGTCAAGAAGTCATTTTTTTTGACAGTAAATGGATAATTTGGAGAATGCATTCAATAGTTTAGTGACTCTGAGACCTTTATTCTACTATGAGCTCCTATTGGCAAATGGACCTAAACATTGGGTTCTAATGTAGGAGTCATTCGCCATCATAATCATAGTTTTTCTTATGATTGGTATCAACATGGACATTTGAATGCCATACCTTCTGTATTGATTCTTATTATTATGTTGATTCATATGTAGCTGTACTGTACACCAAGATTACATTTGCCAATGTTTGCTTCCAGGTATGATGGAACAGGCTGGAATAGAATTGTTAATGTTCATTGACAAAACCTTTGACAGTCTCAAGGGATCAGCACTGAGACCGAAGGACAGAAAACTGCTACAAGCAGCAGTGACTGCCAAGAGTGTGCATCAGGAGTTATTATTATCATCATCCTTATTATTATTCAATTTACTGTTACTTATCGTTATTTTCTTGTATCATGTTTTATTAGAAAATAATGAAGCTATGTGGACCTTACTGTTCTACTTTAATTTCATGGCACCACCAGTATTGTGGTGGAATTGCTAACCTGTCTTTTTAATATTACAGTAAAGTTCTAACATTAGCTTAGGTCAGAATTTGCATTTTGTCAGACAAATAGAAACAATTATACAGTGCTGTTTTTAGCGCAGACATACTCCTAAAACCTATATCTAGCGCTGAAATAGTTCCTTTATGATGTTTGTGTGGCTGTCTGGCAAATTGTAAATTTTGACTTAGGCCGTGTTAGAACTTTACTATCACCACAAAATTTTCTATCTGAAATTTTCTAATCGCCCTCGTAATCAGGTATTTCTCTTACGCCCCCGTATATCATTATTTCGTTGCTCCAAACGCGAGATGGCGCTGAAGGTCAGTTTCCCATCTATAACCTAACCCAACCCAAAAATTTTTTATCTATGGTACACGTATTCGCAACATACCAAAGACCTACACGTCTGCGTCCTGTAAATATACATGGCGTCGCGGTTCTTCAAGAACAACAAGCATAACAACAACAACAAGAAGCCGTTAATAGTGCAAGTGTACGCGAGACGCCGCGGAACAGGTGCAGCCATTGTATGCGTACAAGTGTAAACTTAGGCGGCTGCTGATTACCGGCCGTAACTTAACCTCTTTATTTTGTTTGCGATGCGATGTATAACGAGACTACAACAGCGACGGACGTGCGCAGTTGGAAATGGCGGCAAATTATTACAGGCCCATTTCTCATTCGGTTCGTCCAGAATGTAATTGGAAGGCATAAAGGATTTTCTAGGGTAGACAAAAAACGAAAATTGTATACAGTATACGATCGAGGAAAGTTTCGACAAAGTTTTTCGGACTATAATAACTTAATCATGAAAAAAAAACGATGGTATTATTTTGCCCTCTGTCTGTCAACAAGCCATAAAGGCCTAAAGAAAAATTGAGTACAGTCTGATCTTATACTGCTAAAACTGTCTTTGGATGCTTGTTTTCATTGTTTCACCACCTATTTCTGAGTATATCCTGAATATGGATTCCGACACCAAAGATCAACTGGAGATCTCCTGGCTTACGTCACACATGTGTGGAGCAAACTCATCCATTCATTTGCTCTCGATATTTCAAAGGCATTCGATCAAATGTGGCATGCAGCTCTCCTAAACAAGCTCCCGTCTTATGGGCTCCCTGTTAAGCTTTGCGGTTGGCTCGCAGACTTCCTCTCAGGTCGGAAAATCTCTGTCGTGGTAGACGGCTTTTCCTCTTCTTTCCATAGCATCACTGCCGGGGTCCCGCAGGGATCGGTATTGGCTCCGACATTGTTTCTGCTTCACATTAATGATCTAACTCTCTAGCACTACAAACCCAATCCACAGTTTTGCGGATGACAGTACGCTGCATGCAGGCATCATGAGCAATAGATCGATCTCTGTGGTCGAGCTGGAACGCAGAAGACTGGCAGTGGCAGCTTCACTTTCAAAGGATCTCGATACCATTACCGCTTGGGGGCTTAAGAATATGGTTAAATTTAATGCCTCCAAGACCCAGTATTGTACGCTATCAAACAAGAAGTGCCCAAGCCAACACCAGGTTCTAGTGAACAACCAGGCTCTGCCAAGGAGTCACTTATTCAAGCTGTTAGGAGTCAACATTACAGAAAATCTGATCTGGCACGAACACGTCGCGTCAATTGCAACAGCTGCTGGCAAAAAGCTTGGGTACTTATTTAGAGCCAGAAAGTATTTCTCACCATTTAACTTCCTCACGCTATATAAAGCCCAGATAAGACCTTGCCTGGAGTATTGCTCTCATGTCTGGGGAGCTGCTGCCCCTACTACCCTGTCTATACTAGATGCCGTCCAGAGAAGGGCAATTCGACTAATTGGCGATCCGGCCTTAACGCGCCACCTTCAGTCACTTTCTCACCGGCGTGTTGTTGGTGACCTCCGAGGTGAACTCTCACTCTTCTACCGATATTCCAACGGAATCTGCTCCTCTGAGCTATCCTCTGTCGTTCCGCTGCTCACTGCTCCTATCAGATATACCCGTGCGACCGCTGCGTCTCAACCTAAGACGGTCGTTCTTCATACATCAAGAACTGAGCGGTACAACCGCACATTATTCCATGGGTGTCCAAGGCTTGGAATGGACTGCCAGAAGATGTATTTATTGGGCCTGCGGGTATTGGCCCATTCAAATCTCGCGTTAACAAACTTCCCCTAACATAACTCTTTTACAGCAGCCGCGGTACTCTGGTATTTAGGCTCTGCCTGCGCGGTCTGCTTAGTTATAAATAAAAAAAAACTATTCCACGCCACCTATTTCTGTCTTCCGTCTTCTCTTTCCGGTGTTTAATATTAATTTCCCTTAAATTATCTTCTGCCTTCTTCAACCATCTCTCCCTTTGTCTACCCTTCCTCTTTTTTCCTATTGGTCTCCGGTTGAGGACTGGTTTTGCCATTTTCATCCCATTTAACCTCTCCACAAGTCCTAGCCGCCTTATTCTCTGCACTTTGATGACCGCTATAATATTGGGGTTCTTATCCATGTCTTCCAGTTCCTGGTTTGTTCTTCTTCTCCATAAATAACTCTCAACATCTTATAATTTTTCTTTCACTTCTCTGTTCATAGTCCACGTCACACAAGCATATGTCACTGTTGGTCTTTTAGGAGTTGTGTGAATTCTCTCTTTGGTCTTTCTGGATACATACTTGGATTTCATAAGATCTTTCAAGGCTCTATTCTTTCCCCTGATGATCCTTGCTTGTATTTCTTATTTCACCTGTCTCTTTTGCTCTATGATTACCCATAGGTATATAAATTTCGTAGTCCTTTCAAAAGTATATTTCATGTTGTAGGTTCGGTTGATCATCGTAGGTTCTTTCCATTTGCCCCATAACCATATAGGAGCATCTTCGGTGTCTTGGAGGCCTCACTGTCTCCATCTTTTGACAAGACAGTGGCATACTACATTGTGTTCGATCAATCCAAATAAGGTAGGGCTGTGAAACTTTACTGATGCCTTTATACTTCAGACATGGGAAACCTTACCCATGCCTGAATGTAAAAAAACGACAGGGCCTTACCCACACCTTTTTCTCATGTTAAACGTCTGATGAGTTGTGACAGGTTGACGCCTCATTCATTTTCGGGCAAGTCAACGATGTCGTTACAACTTTTTAGTCCGATGTTCTTTAAAAGCGTGTTTTCAGTTTTAAACTATATTTCTTCTTAATTTCTTAGTTAACTCTATCATTTAGGCGTGTTAATATTTATAGCATAATCATTACAGTTACTCCATTAACGATAATAAAAACTGTCGACTTTCCTGAATAAATTTCACAAAAACTCCCAAACAGTTGGATGTCACGCCTTTTTATCCCTCGTCGCTACGTCTCTGCCTAGTATTATCAAACTTTGAGCTGTCTATCTATCTCTTAGGCCCATTTCGCACCAAATCAGTCGGCTACAGTCAAGTCTAGTCACGTCAGACGCTCCCAGATTCAACTGACTAGAACTTATATTGAAATTACGCATTATATGAAAAATTGCTTTCAGACTGACCGAGTCACGTCCGTGCCAGTCCCGTCCCGACGTGATCGGACTGTCTCTGACTCTGCCAGTCCTGACAAGTCTTTTGAGAAATCTTTCTTCCGGTGTAATAGCTTCTCGGTAATTTGTATTTTGTTTTGTTATATCAGCAGCTATAATACTCAATAACTGAAAAAATAAATCTGCACGCATTCTAAAGTAATTGTAAAATTTTCTTGGGTCGGCCAATAAATCAGGAAACAAGTGATTAAATGATCCAAAATATAGCCTTCTTCTGTTAATGGGTTGAATCCACAATCGTTTCTTTTTTTGCCTCATTTTTCTCCTTTGTTGTAATCGGCGTAAAATCATTGCTTGAAGAAACTCCTACATTTCAACTAAATACGGTAGTCTGGTCACAAAACGCTGAACTGACTGGTCGTCGATTTCGTTTTCATGGCTTACTTCATGTGAAAGCAATTTATTTCGGTGACTTGATTGAATGTGACTTGACTAGACTTGACTGTTGCTGATTGATTTGGTGCGAAATGGGCCTTAGTCAGCGGCTACGACCTCTGGTCCGACGGATCTGAAGACGTCAAAAGAGTTTTCGCGACAACGCTGGAGCGTTCAATATTCGGTCCGACCGAGAGTTAAAAACTCAAAAACATGCAGGTGAAGCTGACAAAAGAGTATTAATAATAATATGTGATACCCTAACCTTAAGAATTATAGTACTATACTACTACTACACCACTTCTAGTAGTAGTTAATTCGTTGAAATATCTTACATTTCCACTCAACCTTACCTATCCTAACAAAGAAAGCCAATTTTTCTCAGTAAGATGCCTTTGCTATTATGCTGACATTTACCCAACCCCGATTCATATTCAGAATTCCATTCCTATAGGAAAAATATGTACTTGACCTATGGTTCTGCGCATTCCCTAAAATGCCACGACCCAGAAAGATTCTAAAAATAACTTGCGACCTATTCTCGTTAGAAGGAACTGGGGATGTAGCTCCTATATCCGGATAATAATGTTCCGCTGTTTCCATTTATCTGTCTGCTTATTTTTTTATCCGTATGTGAGATACAAGGCTTATAGCTAATAGATATCATAATGGCCAATCATTGAGATATAGTATATATGGGGCCGATTTTATCAACACGCGGATTTTAACAAAGGTTTTGACCAATCAGAGCAGACCATTCAAGAACATGCATCTGTCAACGTACTCTGAAAATTATCGATTTCTCTTGAAATTTACCTCAAAAAGGTCAAAAACGACATGCTTTATATACAATCGACCATTATGAACCATCTAGTATCTTTTCCGATCTGATTTTCCATCCTAAATGGGTGAAAAGTTGCATTTTCTTGTTTAACAAAGAGTTTAGCAATTGCTAATTTCAACCAATCAGATTCCAGAGAATCTGTACATTTGATCACTGGTTTCATGTTGTATCAGATGATATAATGATGACAAGAAATTCATATTACTGCATTATTTTTATAAAATAATATTTCTTAATCGATAATAATTATAAATACCCGCACTATACCTATGTATTATAGTAAAAAGGGGGAAAAATAACATTTTATTGCATTTTCCAAATAGGCACATACGATTTCACAAGTGAGCATTACTGGTTGCCTATCCTTCTTAACCTTAACAGCAAAGCTTGCGATCTGACAAAAGTAACTATAACCTTATTTTTCCTAAACTAGAAACCTTTTGTATAGTCAGAAAGTGAATAAGGTGGTTTATATAAATGTGTTTCTGCACTACAGTGCCTTTTACGTAGTGCCTTTACAATCTTTACATTCTCTGTGAATATTTCTATAAGAAGATCTATAAAAAACATGCATCCAGTCTACAATCAATCTGACTGCAATTGCAATTGGTAGCTAAACAATAATTATAAGGTAAACATTAGAAATCTAGCATTCACTTGCAAATCAATCGCTTTGTTCTGGTTTTCTGCTATGACTTTGATCCATGAATTAAATAATATTTATATATAAAATATTTTTGATAAAAGTGTCATCCAGCTTTGACGTTTTGTTTCCAATATTGATAAAATACTATTGGATGATACTTATTAACATAGTCCTCAATACCCAATAGAAAGCTTTTGCTAAACAACATCCAAGTCTTGTTAAATATGCATGTTGATAAAATCAGGCCATAGTATATTATACTTCTCTCGGGTTATATACAATATGATTTATTACAATGAAGGCTCTACATTTCAACGAATAACATTTTTAGTTATGTTAAGCCAATATGGCTAACTTCAAACATTTTTGCATTCATACAGGATTCTCCTTATCTTGAAACATGACTTTATTGACATTTTGTACTTTACAGACATGCCTATACTCAAATCTTGCCTCTGAAGACATGTCTGTGGATTTTTATTCTCATTCCAAGTTTGGGATATAAAGGTAACATCACGAAACTATCACTCATGTTCGTCAGTCGCTTTTTTAGGTCCATCCGAACGTCGCATGCTTATTATAGATAAACCACGGGACTTAGAATTTGTGATGTATACATACGAGGATTGTCTTAGATCGTTTATATTGCGTAACGCGAAAATTATTGAATTGATTTTAATCAAATTTTGACACAGCATTACTACCGCAGCGAGGATGGAAAACGCGTATGTTTTGAAAAAATGGTGTCAGTGGCGGCGCAGCAATAATCAAAAAACCAAAAACATAAAATCAGCTCAAACTTCGTTTTTAGACGGGTTGGAGGCTCTTGATCGTTTCGCATCGTCCAGTTCAAGCGTGCAGAAAAAAACTGTGGCGCCCTAGTTCCTAAGGAGGGAGACGCAAGAAACTATTTACGAGGGTTTTTGGGTTGGATGTTGTTTTTGCGGGCGGATGCGGATGGGCGATAATTTAGTTGCAAGGAGATTTTAGACTATAGCTTCATGCAATGGGAAATAACAAAATGGTATCATCATTATGTGTGGGAAGTACTGAGTCAAACAACTTGACTCCATTTTTTTAGTTTTCTCAAACTATATTATTTATCTACATGGAATTTCATTATGGTACTTAATTGCTCCACATTTAGCTCCGGACGAGCCTAAGTACACCCTTGGCACCACCGTACGCGCCATTTCAATTACAGCGTCCGAAATCGTCTCTAATGGAAACTTAAATTCGTTTTTTCTCTACATGGGACTCATCAATTACCATGAACAGACTTTATTAATTCTTCACTGCGACGTTAAATGATTGATTGAGTGGGCGGCCGACCCCGGAATTTTCGCTATCGGTTTCAGCCTCCGCTCCGGACTCCGGTCCCTATTCACTATCCACGCCTTCCGTTACATCTGCGGTTCCGAAACCGCGAGGGTTTTACTTCCTAGGTTGATAGGCGGGGAAGTATTACAATCGTGAAGCATGTAGAATTGGAGATAACGTGGTTTTCAACACGTTTCCATTAGTCACCTCTATGTTTGTTTGTTTATGGGCTTGTAACTCTCTTTTGGATCATGGCGCCGGACTGCACATTGAACGCACCAACTTTGGCGCAAATACGATTTTGACAGCTTCAAATCCGTCGGACCAGATGGCGCAACAATCAATTGTTCATTTTAATTACACTGAGTATGAAAAAACACGCTTTAATAATGTATGTTGCAAAAGTTTTGAGAATTTTTGTCAAAACTCGGGAGGTACTTTCACCGTTGGAAAAAATTCAGAAATCGTTACCATGGTAACCAGTCAACATCTAAACGTAACAATAAAACCATTTTGGTTATGATATAAGTTGTCAAAATGTCGTACTAATTACATATTCGGAAGAGTATTTACAGTCTAGTTGGACAACTTGAAAAAAAAAAAAAGAAATAGTTCGCCTATATCAAGATCAAAATATTTTTGTTGCCACAATTTATCGAGCGATCCGTGAATGCGAAGAAGATATTCCTTGTATAAATTTACCAAAAAGTGGACGTCCAAGAGCGTTGAGTGGTGCTACAGTTCAAAGAATGGTCAACAGAAGTGAACATTGAGTTGGAACTTCAACACGAAAACTTGGACGCATCTTTCACGTCAATGCTACCACCATCTGTAGAGGAATGAAGAGAAATAACTCAAAATTCCGAAAAAGAAGTAAACGTCCAAAGTATTCGCCAAATCAGTTAGAAAGAATTCCTCAATAAAAATTATTCTTGACGATGAAAAGTATTTCTCATTTTCGAGCTCAGAAATCAAAGGTAATGATGGTTTTTATACAAGAGACTTTAAAGCCTGCCCAGATAATGTAAAGTTCAAACGAAAAGAAAAGTGTTAGTGTGGTGCGCTATATCAGAATAGATGAAGGTATTTCACAGCCGTACGTTGGACGAGTTAGCACCGAAGCGGTTACCGCAGAAGTCTATACTCAAAGATGTTTGCCTAAACTACTCAATTTTATTAATACCCACCATGCTAATGACAATATAATGTTTTGGCCAGATCTGGCTTCAAGTCATTATGCTTTGCGTACGAGAAACTGGCTAGAACGACACGGAATACTTTTTGTACCAAGAAACGACAACCCTCCCAATCTTCCTCAAGCAAGACCTATCGAAACTTTTTGGGCTCAACTGAGTGCCAAAGTTTATAAAATGTCTGGGAAGCTCAAAACGAACAGCAGTTAAAAAGCAGAATAATGCTAAAGATCAGAGAAATTGTTTTAGAATCTGTCCAAAACCTAATGAGGAACATTAAGAGGAAATTGCGAGCCGTGGAAGATCATGGCCCATTAGCAGTACTTTAGTATAATTTTTATATTAAGAAATATTGTTATGTTTTGTCGAGTTTTTTGTAGTTCTTGCTACAGTTCAAATATATTACTGTGAGATATTTTTAAATTTTTTAAATAACTTGTCAAAACTATTGCAACATACGTTAAAAGTTAACACAAAATTCAGAATATAGGGTAAAAAACCGATGTTCTTTATAAGCACTGGTTAAATACTTTTGGTTTTAGATTTTTTCAATATTTCGGGAGCTATTGTCTGTAAGCGAAGAACAAATAGGGTTCCGAGAGGGACTGGCTACAAGGAAGAGCTTGTTTGTACTTTCGACCATGCTACAAAAATGCAAACGCCAGCGAATGTATACTTGTGTTTTATAGATTATTCGAGAGCATTTGACTGTGTTAAACATAAAAAAACTGCTGAAAATTTATAATTTATACAAACACCAAGTAGCTTCAATGAGACTAGAAGGTATGGAGATAAAAGCTGTATCTATAAGACGACCTATAGACATGGTTGAAGAATGCCAGAGACTGGACAGGACTAGACTCTCATACTCTACCCAGGAAAGTAAAAGACAGAGAAACATTTGCCAAAATTATTACTGATCTTCACTGAATAGAGTTAATGAGATCCGAAGAAAAAGAAGAAGAAAGAAGACGAAGAAAGAAGAAGAAGAAAGAAGTAGAAGAAAGAAAGAAGAAAGGAAGAAGAAGAAGAAAGAAGAAAGAAAGAAGAAAGAAAGAAGAAGAAAAGAAGAAAGAAAGAAGAAAGAAAGAAAAAACAAAGAAAGAAAGAAAGAAAGAAAGAAAGAAGAAGAAAGGAAGGAAGGAAGAAAGAAAGAAAGAAAGAAAGAAGAAGAAGAAGAAGAAGAAAAAGAAGAGCTATTGAATTTCGAAGGTTGGTGCACTAGTATTTTTAAGAAGTCATTCTTGTATGAAAATTAGACGCCTTTCTGCGAAAATTACAGGATCTTCATTTAGTGATCCCACTAATCTGACTTTATATTCGGAGCAAGCATTCAAAACTTGAAGTTTGTTAGGGGTTAATGAATTCAGCTGGGTTTATTCCCAAGCCAGAGTGATTTTCTTTAGCAAGAAACCAATTTGGACATAAATTTAATTTGTCGTTGAATTTAAAATATAGGTCGATCTGCCTATACGTGCCTTTTCTGGGTCACGTAGTGGGAGCTACTGTTTCGACTTGAGCTGATATTTTTGTTCCAGTTACCCAGCGCTGGAAGGCCAAATTGATATTCTGTAGTCTTCCTCTAGAACAGTGTGTTCTGATTGAATTTATCCGGCAAATAAAAATGCAGAAAATGTGTGACACGCTTCGCTACATCGCATCGTGTGACGATGTTATCGATGATGGGAAAAGCGCTACAAGTTTTCTGTATTTTTATTCAAGAGATATTGTAGAATCATAGTAATTTGATGAATGCTATTTTTGGTGCTCGTTATCTGAGACTGAAACTCAAAATAACGGCCGGATTTGTAATAAGCGTCCTTAAACTATACGTGATACGAGTTTTTCTCTTTATGGGAAGCTATATAACGATTTTAGGGATTTAGAGTGAACTTTAAGATGATCTGATAATCTGAAATTTTTTGATATTCGTTACCTGAGGCTGAAACTCAAACGACGGCCGGATTTGTAATTAGCACCCTCAAAGTATATATCACATGAGTCGCCCTCATAGGAAGCCAAATAACGATTTTAGATTTTTAGGGTGAACTTAAGATCTGAGAGTCTGCAAATTTTTGAAATTCGTTATCTAGGGCTGAAACTCAAAACGGCGTGCGGATTCATAATAAGCACTCTCGAAGTATATATCACACGAGTTTTCGCCCTCAAAGGAAGCCAAATAACGGTTTTAGATTTTTAGGGTGAACTTGCAGATCTGAGAATCTGAAATTTTTTATATTCGTTACCTGAGGCTGAAACTCAAAACAACGACCCGATTTGTAATAAGCACCCTCAAACTATATATCACATGAGGTTTCGCCCTCATAGGAAGCCTGATAACGATTTTAGATTTTTAGGGTGAACTTGCAGATCTGAAAATCTGAAATTTTTTTATATTCGTTACCTGAGGCTGAAACTCAAAACAACGACCGGATTTGTAATAAGCACCCTCAAAGTATATATCACACAAGTTTTTGCCCTCGTAGGAAGCCAAATAACGATTTTAGATTTTTAGGCTGAACTTGAAGATCTGACGAGAGTCTGAAAATTTTTGATATTCGTTACCTGATGCTGAAACTCAAAACAACGACCGGGTTTGTAATAGGCACCCTCAAAGTATATATCACATGAGTTTTCGTCCTGATAGGAAGCCAAATAGCGATTTTAGATTTTTAGGCTGAACTTGATGAAGATCTGAGGGTCTGAAAATTTTTATATTCGTTACCTGAGGCTGAAACTCAAAACAACGACCGGATTTGTAATAGACACCCTCAAAGTATAGATCACATGAGTTTTCGTCCTCATAGGAAGCCAAATAGCGATTTTAGATTTTTAGGCTGAACTTGATGAAGATCTGAGGGTCTGAAAATTTTTATATTTGTTACCTGATGCTGAAACTCAAAACAACGACTGGATTTGTAATAAGCACCCTCAAAGTATATATCACACGAGTTTTTGCCCTCATAGGAAGCCAAATAACGATTTTAGATTTTTAAGCTGAACTTGAATATCTGATGAGAGTCTGAAAATTTTTGATATTCGTTACTTGAGGCTGAAACTCAAAACAATGACCGGATTTGTAATAAACACCCTCAAAGAGTGAATGAAACAAGTTTTTGCCCTCATAGGATGCCAAATAACGATTTTAGATTTTTAGGGTAAACTTGAAGATCTGATAGCTTAAAAAATTTCGATTTCCGTTACCTGGGGCCGAAGCTGGAAACAACGGCCAGATTTGAAAATAGCACCTTCAAAATATATATCACACGAGTTTTCGTACTCATAGGAAGCCAAATGATGATTTTAGATTTTTATTCCTAACTTGGAAATCTGAGAGTCTGAAAATCGAGCTGAAAATATTTGATGTCCTTAAACGTGTCATTATGAACACACCAAATCAGTAGCAGCTATGTAATATACTGAATAGTACCCGTCTAAAGTCATTGGATTTATGAAGAACCTGCGGCCAAAGTCAAGAATGGACGAATCATACAACGTTCAAAAAATTATATGTCAGGAATATTGCCGTAACACTCGAAACATCCATTCCAAACAAACCTGCTGTGATTAAATAATACCGATAATAATCGTTGAGTATCCGAGGCACGTCAAGATTACGTAGCAGTTCCAACGAAGAACGAAAGTGTCCAATCCCCGGCACATTCATTAGACGTGTCGTCTGCTTGTTCCTTAAAAGCCATCACAGGCACTTAAACTCCCCCAAAAAGGCAACGAGCGTTCTGTGCCGGTCTTCCGCAAATCGCCTTAGTACCGCATGTCTTGCCTTATTAGATCCTTTCGAGAAAGACTCCGCGATGGCTACTGTTTTTCCATTTGCAGAAACCACTCTGACGTTTGTGGGGAGCGAAAAGAACCATTTCGCTACTGGCGTTTTCTAACGCAGACCTGTGTTCACTCGAGTAGACATCGCAGGTTGATAAAGGATGAATACAGGGTCTTCCACAGAAACTTAACAGGTCACCTCCACAGAAAGCATTAACTGTATAGCGAAATCACGTAATAAATAAACTCAAAACATGCCCGAAAACCATCTGAAGGCCCCCGATACTCAAATACAATCAATCAAAGAAACTACTGCTTGACGGCGATACGCTGCATCATAAGCAGGCATAGTGAGAAGCGATAATATTTGGCAGACCCACTACGCACGGCGCCGATAAAAGACCCTTTTTTGTTGCAGTTCTTGTCAGGCGGTGCAGACTACCTATTTACTAGTAGGAAATACAAAGCGAGGCACAGAAAATTAATTAAAATAAAAGTATTAGGTATCAAAATGGTTGTGTGGAGAAAGCGATTAGGAAGATGCAAACAATGTTGAACGTGAATCTGCGGAGTTGAAAAACAAAGATTGACATGCGCCGGTCTTCGCAAATCGCCTTAGTACCACATGTCTTGCCTTGTTAGATGCTTTCGAGAAAGACTCCGCAATGGCTACTGTTTTTCCATTTGCAGAAACCACTCTGACGTTTGTGGGAACGAAAAGAACCATTTCGCTACTGGCATTTTCTAACGCAGACCTGTGTTCACTCGAGTAGTGATCGCAGGTTGATAAAAATTGTATACAGGGTCTTCCACAGAAACTTAACAGGTCACCTCCATACAAAGCATTAACTGTATGCGAAATCACGTAATAAATAAACTCAAAGCATGCTCGAAAACCATCTGAAGGCCCCGATCCTCAAATACAATCAACCAAAGAAATTACTGCTTGACGGCGATACGCTGCATCATAAGCAGGCATAGTGAGAAGCGATAATATTTGGCAGACCCACTACGCACAGCGTCGACAGAAGACCCTTTTTTATTGCAGTTCTTATCAGGCGGGGCAGACTACCTACTTATTAGTAGGAAATACAAAGCGAGGCACAAAAAATTAATGAAAATAAGAGTATTAGGTATCAAAATGATTGTTTGGAGAAAGCGATTAGGGAGATGCAAACAATGTTGAACGTGAATCTACTGAATTGAAAAACAAAGACTGGCATGCGCCGGTCTTCGCAAATGGCGTTAGTACCGCACGTCTTTCCTTATTAGATCCTTTCGAGAAAGAGTCCGCAATGGCTACTGTTTTTCCATTTGCAGAAACCACTCTGACGTTTGCGGGGAACGAAAAGAACCATTTCGCTACTGGCATTTTCTAACGCAGACCTGTGTTCACTCAAGTAGACATCGCAGGTTGATAAAGATTGTATACAGGGTTTTCCACAGAAATTTTACAGGTCAACTCCACATAAAACATTAACTGTACATGCAAAATCACGTGATAAATACAGGCAAAACATGTTCGAAAATCACCTGGAGGCCCCCGATATTCAAATACAATCAACCAAAGAAATTACTGCTTGTCGGCGACATGCTGCATCGTAAGGAGAAAAAGTGAGAAGTGATAATATTTGGCAGATCCACTACGCACGACGTCAATAGAAGACCCTTTTTTGTTGCAGTTCTTGTCGGGCGGTGCAGACTACCTACTTATTGGTAGGAAATACATTAGCGGCACGCATATTGACTTAACAGGTCGTATACATACAGGGTGTTAATTAAGTATATTAACAAACTTTAACCGCGAATAGTACTCCGAAAAATAGAAAGAAAATGTCATATGAACATGGGCCCGGAAATGCTTCCTAAGGGAGCTACGCCCCTTTGCATGGGGCACCCTGAAGACGGTTTTCCCTGGATATTCTCGAAACCATTCATAACAAAATTTGGTAATTCTGAATTCAGAATTTCATAATTTTCATCACAGGCGTATCATACGGGAGGAGTTAAGGGTAAAAATAACCCCATTTTCTAAATGATAATTTTTTTGACATTTTGATTTTACAATATGGTATTTCAGAGATTTCTACGTAAAAATGGTCTCCTGGTACATCCCGATAGGGCTAACCGTTTTCGAGAAAAATGCAAATTATTGAATACAATAGCCTTCATCAATCCAAGAATGTCACAATTTTAGAATAAAGTTGAGCTACATGCGTCAAGTTTATGAAATGCTCCCAGTTAAGATTATGAAATGCTTCAGTCAAGATTATGAAATACTTCGGTCAAGATTACCATATGCTTGATTTAAGATTTTCCCAGTGTTGCATTGAAGACATTTTCTCAATCTAACCCTTATATGGTCAAAGATATAGTATTCTCACTTTAAGATTAGTATAACTTTGCGCGTATAGGAAGTTATGGTATACTTGAGGAAAGAAAGAAATTATTTTGATGTGTGTATAGCTGTCACTTCGGATACCAATCAAAATGAAAGAACTGTTATGGCTTCAATCTCGACTTCTTTGAAGAAATAATTATGACAACTATGAATACAGCGACCACCCTCAGAATATCTGCCCTCAGTCTTGTTTATTCTACTGCTGAATACTGCGCCCCAGTATGGTTAAACAGCCCTCATGCAAAAATGATTGACACCAAATTGAATGAGACAATGAGAATAATTAGTGGCTGTCTAAAAACTACCCCCCTACCGTGGCTGCCCGTTCTGTGCCATATCACTCCTCCTCATATTCGTAGACAGGATAAACTGGTGAAGGAATACAATAAAATACTATCCAATCCCCAACTCCCACTGCATACTGACCTAGATGATGCAGATCTTCGGAGGTTGAAATCTAGAAATCCCCCATTACCATTTGCAGAACGGCTCTTGCGGGATGGCTTCCAAGTTGATGAGCACTGGAGGAGAGATTGGGAAGTCCAGAAGCCGGTACAGGCTCCACCAACTATGGACCCCACTTTAACCCTGCCAGGAATGGAATTGCCTCGCCATACATGGAAAACCCTTAATCGAGTCAGAACGTCGCATGGCATCTGTCGTGACTCGTTCTTTAAATGGGGGATATCTGAATCACCGTCCTGTGACTGTGGAGAGCCCCGGCAGACTGTTCAGCATATTGTCACCGAATGCCCGATTACCGCATATGCTGGACAACAGTCGGATTTCTTCGAAGCCTCGAAGTCTGTAGTTGACTGGATAAATGGCCTTAATTTTAAAATCTAAAAACTATTTATTTTTGTTTGTTTGAAATTTAATATTTGTATTTTGTTATATTGTTTAAGACTTATTACCAATTAATCCATGTAGCCATACGCTAAATAAATAAATAAATAAACAGCGACCAGATCGACTTGTGTGCAGAGGACCTTGATTTACTGTAATGCATTTCTCTGACGTTAAAAGAGGTCGAAAGTTGGTTTCAGCACAGCGCTTCAAAAAACAACCCCGCCCTCCCCCCCCGTGCTTCAGCGACGTCGGGAGTCGTCACCCTTAACGGAAAAGCCCGCCAACAAACGAACTCGCCCTTAACGATCCACCGCCAAGGGCGAACACCAAACGAGGAGGATAATAATGCACATTATCTAGTTTGCGGGGCGCTTTTCACTTATTCTTTCGCGCTCCGCCAACGCCTACTATGACGGGCGCGCGAAACCCCGTCTTCCTCTTCCTTTAAAAATAATGTACAAATAACAACCGTGACGACGACCTTTTAGACGATAGTTAAGGGCGAGATAAAATTCTGTGGCGCTGCGTTTTGTGTCCGTCTAGTCCCACATTGGGAGAAGAAAAAGTTTTTGCGGTTACTGTACCACTAAAAAAATGGAGTCAAGTTGATTGACTCAGTACTTCTCACACATAATGAGGATACCATTTTATTATTTCCCATTGCATGAAGCTAGTCTAAAATCCCCTTGCAACTAAATTATCGCCCATCCGCCCGCAAAAACAACATCCAACAGAAAAACCCTCGTAAATAGTTTCTTGCGTCTCCCTCCTTAGGAACTAGGACGCATGCTTGAACTGGACGATGCGAAACGATCAAGAGCCTCCAACTCGTCTAAAAACGAAGTTTGAGCTGATTTTATGTTTTTGGTTTTTTGATTATTGCTGCGCCGCCACTGACACGGTTTTTCAAAAACAGAGTCGTTTTCCATTCTCGCAGCGGTAATTAATTCTGTGTCAAAATTTTATTAAAACCAATTCAGTAATTTTCGCTTTCCGCAAAATACATAAAACGAAATAAAGCAAAGCTCGTATGTGCAGATCACAAAATTGGTTTCTATAATAGGCAAGCCAATGTTCGGATGGACCTAAAAAAGTGTAATATGCCACTAGGTATTTATTCTTGACAACCCATTATGAGTACAAAAAATTTTTAAGTTTTACAACCCCCCACCCTCCAACCACCCCAAATTCACCCTCACCTAAGACGCCTAAAAACAAAGTTTGATTTGTTTTTATATTTTTTGTTTTTTATTATTGCCGCGCCGCCACTGACCCGATTTTTCCAAAACATACGCGTTTCCCATCCTCGCCTTGGAAGTAATACTATGTCAAAATTTCATCAAAATCAATTGAAAAATTTTCGCGTTACGCGATATCCCGTGGTTTCTACAATAAGCATGCAACGTTCGGATGGACCTAAAAATGGTATCATGCCGCTAGGTTTTTCATTCACATATCAATGGAAAGTCCATTACGAATACAACAAATTTTTCAGTATTACAACCCCCCACCCCCCAACCACCCCAAATTCGCGCCCACCCAAGAAAAAGTAGAAAATGATCAGAAATCCCTAAAACGCCTGAAAACGAAGTTTGAGGCATATTTGAAATTTTTGGTTTTTTGCTAATTACTCCGCCCCCCGTATAACGATTTTCAAAATTATAGAAACATTACCTACTACGACCCCACAGCATAACGCTGCCCAAATTTCATCACAATCCATGCAGCGGTTACTGAGATTACGAGGATAGAAAAACGCGACAGACAGACAGACCGACAGACAGACAGACCGACGGAAATGAGTGACGTGGATTTTCGTTATGTACACATCATAAAACGACCAAAAAGCGTATTATTTCAAAATCGAAAATTTTCGCGATCACAATACTTCCCCTCACCTATCGGTGTGGAAGTAAAAGAAACTCTCAACAAGCATAGACAAAACACGAACTGAAAATGTCAAAAAATAACAGTATCAGTATCGTTTGGCGAAAATAAAAAAGTTCAGATCATTCAGATCTTGAGGTTTGCCATTTATTAGGCAAACCTGGAAATCTGAAAGATCTGATTTTTTATTTTCCTCAAACGAGACCGAAACTTAAAACTAGGATCAGATTTGTAATAAGCATCCACAAATTATCAAAAAGAACAGGTTTCACCTGGATAGAAAGACAAATAATGGTTTTCGATTTTTTAGACAAACCTGAAGTTCTGAAATATCTGAATTTCTTTTTGTTCGTCAAACGAGACTGAAAATCAAAACTGCGACCAGATTTGTAATCACCACCCTGAAATTATCCAAAACACTAGCCTTCATCTTAATATAAAGTCAAATAAAAAATTTCGATTTATTAGGCAAACCTGGAAATCTGAAAGATTTGAAATATTTGATTTAGTCAAACGAGACTGAAACTCAAAAGTAGAATAAGATTTGTAATCAGCACCCTCAAATTATTCAAAACACGAGGTTTCACCTGGATAGAAAGCCAACTAAACGTTTTCGATTTTTTAGACAAACCTGAAGTTCTGAAATATCTAAATTTTTTTATTTTCGTCAGACGGGACTGAAAATCAAAAACTGCGACCAGATTTGTAATCAGCACCCTGAAATTATCCAAAACACTAGCCTTCATCTTTATATAAAGCCAAATAAAAAATTTCGATTTATTAGGCAAACCTGGAAATCTGAAAGGCCTGAAATTTTTTATTTTCATCAACGAGACTGAAACTCAAAACTAGGATCAGATTTGTAATGAGCACCCTCAAATTATCCAAAATACGAGATTTCATCTTAATAGAAAGCTAAATAAAGACTTTAGATGATGCCATCAATGCGTTAAATCCAATATGTCGTCTTTTTTAATAGCAGAACTTGTGTTCATTGTTGTCGAAGTACGAGTTTGTAATTGTTAACATAGGCAAGAGAGGACGTCTTCAATCTAAAAGATAAGCCTTATTTTCTTTAGGTAGAGATTGGGCAAGAAGGTAGTTTGAGAACACAACTAATTTTCTATTCATAAGAATAGAAGCTGACATTATTTATCTCCTTAATCTAGAAGGAAAGTATTCAAAAACTCCTATCATATCAGTTCCGTCCCCAAAAACCTAAACAGCCATTTTTTGCAATATTTACTGTCCATTATATGCAGCTATCTATCAAAACTTTTCCAATTCACGCAGATTAACTTCTTCAGTTCTGGCGAATGACGTTGAAACCGATCAATCTACAATTTCGTCTTAACCAAACACTAACTATAAGTTAGGCTGTCAGGAAAGCACAGTTTGGAACGAGGGTGGAAGAAACTGCTATTTGTCTTCTTCAGGGTGGGCTAGCGGCTGTTGACCGGTCAGATGCAGTAAGCAGGTCTACGAGGGTTGATCCCTATGTTCCATCCCTGATTTAGAAATACGGCTGACATAAACACTTTTATAACTCTCCTTTTCAACATAGGTCCCCCACCCAGTCCAACACACTCTTTCCATAGGTGATCCAGCATTTCAAGTTCACTATTAATCCACCAACCTTGAGAATCCCAAAAACGATGCGCGACGGGCCACATGCAGTAGCTCTATAGTTCAGTTGGCAGCTCCCTAAAGGGGCTTCTAAACGGGCAACATTTTCACTGCAATATGTGGCTATAATGTTGGCAACTATAGCCCGGCCATCACATGGCTAGGCAAGATATATCTCGACAATATTTTCTGCAATAGTATGGCCCACAAACTTGTTCGTAGACGAGCTACACAATTGAGCTACAATGGCTAATGAAATTATACACGTATCAGCAAGCTATATTGTTTTAAAAGAAAAATTAAGCAAAAAAGGAGGAGACTGTGGATTCGACCTTACCTCAATAGGCGTGAAACTTTAGATAACTTGAGCTTGGAAATGTCTTGATGATACATTATTCAAAAACTTTTCAACAATGTCTAAGAGTGACTATGAATTTCTTTTAAGAACAATTGGACCAAAAATAAAAAGAAATGATACAAACATGCGAAAAGCAATCCCTGTGATGACAAGACTGGCGATAACTCTACGATTTTTAGCAACGGGAGATTCTTATGGCATCGAAGGCGAACCATTTCACTGGTTTGCCGCCAGCACTACCACTTTTAATCTTTTTTTCTCCTCATTCTTTGCGTATGTTCGCAGGATTCTAAATTTTTTGTATTCCTCCTCAATTGATATGCCAAATTTTTCAGCAATTACAGCCCATCCGTCTTTTTTGGCATTTTTGTCTTTATATATGCCGCTTTCCACATTCCACAACTCAGGATGTAAATGTATTTCATTAATGAAGTCCATAAACCTCTCGTTGGTCCAAGTATAAGCCATTTTACCCTCTGAAATTTTCGTCAAAAACAACAACAAACAAAAACCAAAACAGCAATATTGCAGTATTTTCGTTCGCCAAGCGATCGTCCGGCCATGTGCTTGCAACTCATTAAAATGTATCGGCAATACCGGATATATGTGGCTATATGGCCGAGCCATACAAGAAATATTCGACAGTGTGGCCGCTATTGGCGACAATGTTGCCGGCCATACTATTGTAGCCACACATTGCTGTAAAAGTGTTGCCCGTTTAGAAGCCCCTTAACAAAACTGAGAGCCTGTGAAGTCATAATGTTACTTTTCACTCATTGCACTTTATACAGAAATAACAAAGTACAGTGTTTTGATGTATTAAATTCTGTTGTCGTTGTGAAATATCCAAATATACAGAGTGTATTCGACCGACTACGCTTGACAGGTGATAGATCTCACATTTCTAGGAACACTGAGATAGGCACATGAAGCCTTAAAATAAAAAAGATAAGGAAGCATAATAGCCAGGCCCTTCAAAAAAATATTCTGCCTTGCACTACATAAACTGCGCAAAACAATGTAAACAAGTGTCACCTATATCGACAACGCTTGACAGGTGATAGACCTCACGTTTTTGTCATCATTGAGATAGGCATGTAAAGCCTTAAAATGCTTGATTTTCAAGATACAGGGTGTCAAAGTTTTACTTTTGTTTTCGTTTTTTTTTCAATTATTTTGCAATAAAATGGCACAACGATCTAAAATTACGTATTGGGGTATTTTTTTATGGCGAGAAATCGAAATTCAACTACGGTGTGTGAGTATCAAACAGGTTGTCTTTCGACCGCGAAGTCAAAACTATGACCGAGTTTGTAATCAGCACCCTCAATTTATCCAAAACACTAGCTTCCATCTCAATATAAAACCAAATAATAAATCGAAAATGTTTATTTGGCTTTACATTAAGTTAAGATGAAACCTAGTGTTTTAGGTAATTTGAGGGTGCTGATTACAAATCTGGTCGCAGATGTGAGATTCAGTCTCGTTTGACAAAAATAAAAAAAAATGCGTTTTCAGGATAACCTAAAAAATCTAAAATTTTCATTTAGCTTTCTATCAAGATGGAACTTAGTGTTTGGACAACCTGTGAGCACAGTATGTCTCAGTCGTTAGGGCACTAGCTGTTAAAGACGGTTGTGAATCAGTCGAAGATGTAATTTTGTGGTCGGAAGCATCATGAGCCCGCGCTATGTCGCGGCGCGCCCTATACATCAGGCTAGGCTTATCCGCACAAAGCCACAAAAGCAGTGTCCGGAGAAGATCGGCATGTGTTTGTACTTCCGCCGGAAGCCAACACAGTTCAGCGTATGACCTCAGCATATTCAAGCACCAGCAGGGCAACTCTACAATAGGGTACTTGCAGAGGTCGTGAAATCGTCTCGGGAGTATATATAGCGTAAAGAAAAACATATCAAGAAGCAGTAGGAAACAAAAAACATGACTGTAATGACGGCCAAAAAAAGATATTCGTAAAATAAAATAAGGATATATTGACATTTTTCCACGTGACTTAAAACAAGGGCTGACGTCACAGATATCTTATCGATATCGACAATCGATACTGCTACAGCGCAGGTCAGTGAGATTCGACTGCGCATTCGACTAGAGATGATCTGAATTCTTTAACAATGCGACTCAATTTATTGATACTTAAACATATTTCAAACAGGCAATTAACCCACTAGCATTTTCGTTGCAATACATTTTTATATCTGATAGGTATCACAGTTCATCCTGTTTGTGACCGAGATTCGCAACTAATCGAAGCCATCATTTTATTTCGGCGCATCTTATTATGAATGAATCCTAAGATAGAATCTATTTCAAGCCCATCCCTACAAAGTGAATTAGTAATCTAGCCTAACTTTTATTCTTTTGACTTTTGTACTTTTGTGTGTGGCTGTATTTTGTGGTTATAATGATCAATGTCAAAATGTTAGGTTAGCACTGGCTATCGATATTGAATATCAATACTTTACATCTCATCACTATACGATATTACTGACGTCAGAGGTTGTTTGCGCTGAATTTTCCGGCATTTGAAATAATTTTTGGAATATCTCTCACAGCCGATTCCAAAAACCAAACAAGTGATTTTGTCATGTTTACTAGGCTCTAAGGAACCCGTAAATGACAGTGATATCATTTTATTATATTTTTTTGCATGAAGCTATAGTCTGAGACCCCTTGCAACCAAGTAATCGTTCGCATTTCCTCAAAAAACATCAGACACAAAAACTAGTAAATAGTTTCCCAAGTCTCTCCGTAGGAATTAAAACGACACAATTTTTATTCTGCCAGCGTCAACTGGACGAAACGCAATAATCAGGAACCCCCAAATTATTTAAAGACGAAGTTTGAAAACCATTCGCATTTTTCATCCTCGCCACGGTAACAATACTGTGTCTAAATTTCATTAAAATCGATTCGATACTTTTCGCATAATTTCCATGTTACTAAATTCAGAACGACCTAAAGCACTACTCGTATGTATGCATCAGACAGTTCTAAGTCCCTTGATTTCTGTAATAGCCAAGGCAATGTTCGGATGGACCTAAAGAAGGGTATTATGCCGCTAGGTCTCTCTTTCACAGGTACGTGGACAGCCTACTATGAGTAGAACAAATTTTTGAGTTTTACAACCCCCCACCCCTTAACCACCCCAATTTCATCCCCTCCCAAAAAAAAAGTAAAAAATGATCAAGAACCCCTAGAACGCCTAAAAACGAAGTTTGAGGAATATTTGAAATTTTTCGTTTTTTGCTTATTACTCCAACGATTTCCAAAATTATCGAAACATTATCTACTATGACACCATAGCATATCGCTACCCAAATTTTATCACAATCCGTGCAGCGGTTACTGAGATTACGACGTTAGAAAAACGCCAACAGACAGACCGACAGACAGACAGACAGACAGACAGACCGACGGAAATGAGTGACGTGGATTTTCGTTATGTAGACATCATAACCCGCCCAAAAAGCGTATTATCTCAAAATCGAAAATTTTCGCGATCACAATACTCCCCTCACCTATCGGTGTGGGAAGTAAAAAAAAAACTGTTATGTCATTATTGAGTGCTCTACTATTACTTAAGGCGATGAGACATCGATGCTGTCATACACTCCAGGGGATATAGAGTCCGTTGTGAAAAATGAGGATTTACTGGAACGACTCGTTCTCCATGCTCGAGCTTGTACAGGCAAACAAGCCCGACAAAGTCCTTGTCGACCACCAACAGAAGACGATGTTGTCAGTCATTGCTGACCTCACGGTGTGAGAAGTAGTCACTCGATAAAGAAACAGCAGCTCGGTGTGTCAGAGCCCAGGGTTGCACTGTTGCACATTTTTGTTTGTATAAAAACTAATTATCAAAAGGAAGACCCGCAGAAGGATGAATATGGAGAAAAGCCTACATCCTCCTTAACTGCAGACCATAGTAGAAACATGTTTCTAGTTACCTTGTGATCATTATGAGTGTGTTCATCATATTATCAACTATCACCTTGCTGGCTTACGGCTCACCAGAAGTGTTTATTAATTTGCCTTATCTTTTGTAGATGGTTGCTGCTTCATAAATCAATTTTGTTCGCTTTGTTTGCACATATCGGGGAAATCTAGAATACCTAAAATTAGCCTCTGTATCATCATAGTCACATAATGTCTTAACAGACATGTTGTGAACTCGTAAAATGCATTAAGTCGGAGCTAGAGTATTGCCGACACGAATATTAGCAATAGTTTTGAGAACTGTAGCTCGCCATCGTTCGCGATTCACTGCTCTTGATACTCATATCCGGCACCTGTTTCGTCGTATCCACCCAGCGTGTAGGGGAACGGCCACGGCGCCGCCCAGTCGGGGCGTGACCCTGAACTACAAGTTTCTCGATATTATCGCTTCTGAGGATATGTCCGAAGGATGTAAGCATCCTCGTCGACACAATGGGGGATAATCTCTTTGGATTGCCGAGCTCATCCAGTATGGAAACGTTATAGTCTAAGATCCGAATATAAGACGACCTTCACCGAACTGGTTAATGAATGAAAAGCATTTTATATTAAATTTAATATGTTAAAAAACATAGCGAGTGGATTGGCTGAAAAATTTCAGTCCAGGATATGATTAATTAAATATTGAAAAATTATTAAGGTCGTCTTATATTCGGATCTTCTACTATTAGTAGAGTTGCTGTATGAGGAATACTAAGTGATAAGGAACTCCCATAGAGATAAGGATTTCCCACAGTTTAGGCGACTTTACGTTATCAGACGCCTTATAATAGTCCACCTCTGTATACCTTGTCACTAATACCCAGACTAGCGAGAGTCTGTATTGTGTAACCATCGTAAATTGAACATTACGGAATGAGGAAGGATCGGAAGGGGACCGGGAGGGTCCCTCAGGTAGCAATCATTCATCATATCGAGTTTAAAAAGGGACAGAAAATACATAAGTATGACAGAGACATTAAATATCGACTGCTGCGGTTACCCAATCCTGATGCTGGACCGTCTTTAAGGTGGGGAATAAAATCTGCTGTTGCCGATTGTAATTAAGGGGTATTAAGAATACAAATTATTTGCCGTTTCCTTTATATATAAAATAAAACAAGTCGTAAAAGAAGGAAATAAGCTGAAATTATTAAGAGTTATGGCAGCGTCCTTACTTCTCTCACCGCATTCTTTTGGCTGTCCAATTTACGTTCACCACACAGTATGTTCACGTGTACAACTGTCTAAGCCGTACCTGTTAATGACTTATAACAATTATAAAAAAATCGCAGCACAATCTTGAAGCAAATGCCATTACAGTGAAAATTCGCTTGAAAGGAGTTTTTAGCCAGATACATCGATTCAGTAGGATTGAAGATACATCCTTTAAGTCCATTATCAGCAACTTCCACGGCATGTGCACCGGATGTGACAGAATCGACTCCACAATGACACAAAACATCCAAAAACCCGCCAATATTCGTACACAGCCGCCATAACCATGAAAATGCATATACAAAACTGTCAAGTGGCAAGTAAGAACGTGATCATGGGCCATTTGGCTGAACTCAATATGCATTTCCTACGTGTTATTGACCCTTCGTGACTCCGAATAGACGACGTTCACTTCCTTCGCCCCATTTCCTATATCTATCTGGATGGCCCGAGCTCCCGAATACCCACCGAAAAAGATGAGTTTGCATGAAACGTATATATGTTATGTACACTCGCAGACAGTATCTTTTGTGTCTTATGTCTGTCTACACAAAGCCTAGTTGCTTGTCAAATGCGGTAGAGTGAGTAAAGAGTCTGTATCGTGGTATACGTAACATGCATTAAACTACTTATTAAAGAGTAGCAATTTCATTCATTCATCCGAAACCAATCACAGACGACGTCGTTTCGCTTTTATTAAAGCTCGTCAGTGTGATTTAGGTCTCAGACGAATAAATGAAATTGCAAGCTAGTGCCAGACAGCCAGGCTGCATTGAAAGCACTGCGCTCCAGTCGGGTTGATTCAAACTGGTATGGAGCTGCATGCACCTCCTCAACAAACTCGGAACGGGAAACAGGGTATCCTTGATTTGGGGTCCGGGTCACTGCGGAGTGGAAGGCAATGTATTGGCCGACGCGCTAGCAAAAGGAGAAACTGAATTTGTGTTCATAGGACCAGAACCATTCGCGGGCATTGCAAAAAGCACCGCTAAAAAGACCATCTCGGACTGGGCAGTAAGGAAAGCACTCCTGAACTGGCGAGATACACCAGGGCTATTGCACTCGAAGGTGTTTATAAGATACCCCTTGAGTCAAGCCCCCCGAGGATCATGGAATGTAACAGGAACGATCTCCGCATTCTGGTCGGTCTGCTGACGGGACATGGTCGTCTAAGGTACCATATGCGGAAGTTGGGTCTTGAACAAACTTCAGACTGCCGCTTCTGCTACGTGGAGGACGAAACAGCGGAGCACATTCTTTGCTCTTGTCCAGTACTGGATAATGCTAGGTTCCAGACATTCGGATTTGCCCAACTGGAACCTCACGACTTCAAGGAAGTTTCACCCTTCACGTTGATCGCCTTCGTAAAGAGGTGCGGACTGTACGGTGAACTCTAAAAAGGTGTGAGCCACAATAGACACATTGAGTCGCAGTGGAAGGAGGCAGCTCTGCCCCACTCACTTTCAACCTAACCTAACCTCAGCTAGTGCCTAGTTGGCAAAAACTTGTATTGTTGCTACTAATACTTCTTGAACAAGATTTAGCTCAATGCCTTGAACAGTATAGGTTATTTGGTTAGTATCATACAGCAAATTGTTTCTAAAGAACCAAAAGTTGGGTGAAACATAGAGCATGTTCCACAGCCTACCAAAAATTCAGTAGGCTGTGACATGTTCTATGTCTGCTGTGTAATATAAATATATACACCATAGTCAAAGTTGGCCCATACTGGGTGACTAAGGACTGCAGCAGCACATCACTGAACGGTGTTTCACCCCACCCTTCGATACACTGAATTATATACTGTTCGGAACAAGCTCTAATACATCGAAGGAAAATATATATAATAAACACATAGAAAAATATAACTAATAGTTTTTTATTCAAGTAATAATCCTTTAGCTTCTGGTGTGTGCAACTTTACAATCACCCAATGAGTGCTTTTTAGACAGTCAACCTGTTTGATAAGATACAAATTAATCACACTATGTTAAGCAAAGTACCATTTAAAATACATATTTTCACTTCGCTGTAGCTAGACACCATTTCATGTAACATATTTGGAAAAAAAGTATGAATGTGGGTATAAGCTAATGATATGAAATATTTTCAATTTGATTATGTGAGAAGCATACCCTATAATAATAAATAATTCATTTTTCTCCACCATTTATTAAAAAATATATAGATAGATAACATGAGCATTTATTGGTGCTGTTAGTATACACAGTATGTGGAATAATATACTAGGATCTACTTCCTAGAAAGCCATCACACTCTTCGCCTCCTGGTATCGGTCTGCCTCTTGTGCCTGGAATACTTGGGAAGCTTGGGAAGCACCTATAATGACAAAAAGGAAGCATTTTGAAATAGTGCACAAATTATTTTGATAGGGAAGTGAATAGTCATAATAAAATGTACCTATTTTTTTGGTGCATATTTATCGCTTGTTCCAGAAACTCAACTTTTAGGTTATGTCAAAAGATTAATGTTTTAATTGATCCATTCCTTGAACTTGCCTATATGTACATATAAAACTAGCAATTATTACCTACGAATGGATGTTTTTGCTACTTTAACATAATCCACCAAAGGTTGGCCACTGCAACGAACTACTTAACTACTTCTACTTCACAAATAAAATTTCAAGTAAAGAAATGCATTACTTTCGAGTATCAAGTGGCAAAGATGCAGTATGACTATAACAACTGTCGCCCTAGTCAATGTGATAACTGTAATTTGCGAATAAACGTTTTTTTCTTTGCTGTTTTCAATATGCATTCAAGTTTTTATCATGCATTATCTCATAAACTACATCATTTTAATTTACAGATGTGCTTACCTAACAAAAAAGGTTCCTTGAAAAACACAACACGACAACAATTATGATAAAAATGTCAAAAAAATTGTAAAAAAACACAAACAAAAAGTCCTCAATTTTACATGGCGGTATACGGTAAACAAGGCATGTTTGCCCAATATCAGCTGATCATGACAGCATGCCGCGTCATCATGGAAGTGCTCTATGAACGCTGGTACATCGATTTACCGAAGTGCACCAGTGTATTTCCATACTCTCGGTTGGGAGCTGATGCAGTTAGCATGTCTAATGGTGATCCAAGAAGACGACAGGATTGTGAGGAGCAGCACAAGGAGCACTTTTGTCCTCTCGGACCGTCCATTTATAAACGGCGATGGGCCGTGAAAAATTCGAACGGCTCCTTTCCAGATAACGGCGCCGACTTCTTCTGGCGGATGTTATTTAGAACGGGGGTCACTAAATGTGTGGCTCGAGCAGAAACTGCCTTGACGCTATGTATAATGTATGTATCTACATCAACGGCGACAGAACTCTGATCTATCGTCATTGATCTACATACTTGGACTTATAGTAGAAGATCCGAATATAAGACGACCTTCACCGAACTGGTTAATGGATGAAAAGCATTTTATATGTTAAAAAATATATCGCGAGTAGTTGGTAATTGGTAAATATTGAAAAATTAATTTTTTTTAAACATTTCACTGGTTTGGTTAATGGACAATTCACATACCAATCGAAAGTATGAAGCCCATAGAATATGCAAACGTTAGGTTGGCCACGTTTTTCCCGTCCCAACTATAGGGTAGGCATGTATAAACAGGTAAAGCAATAATAGTAATTTGCACCGGTGTGGTTAACGCATGAAACTCATATCAAAATAAAGATAATTTTATTGCCAACACGTCGATATAGGATTGTCTGCAAAAAATCAGTCTGGAATTCCGGTTGTCGAATTTTAAAGGTCAAAATATTGCTGTCAGTGAATACGCACGCCAGAGAGGTCCGAGCGAACTATCCCGTGTATTAACAAAGGACGCAGCATAGCAGCTGCGTGTAGCTCGGCCATTGAATGAAAGAGAGTGCGCATGTCATGTGTCCCTGAAATTGAAAAGGATAGCGATACACTCGTAAAAGCTGAGCAATATTTTGGAGCACCAATAATTTATTAATATTAAATTAAGTCATTAAGCTATTAAGTAATAAAAGATATATGAAATGTGTAATATTCATAAAATCAAAATATATGAATGTTATAAATATTTTTTTCATTAATTAATAACTTGCATATGTGTGTATATATTGCATGTGATATTAAAATATATTCATATTTTTTAAATCAAAAAGTGATAGTGATACAGATATAATACTTATCTCAAAAATTGTGTTTGTTCTATCAGCTGCGTAAATAAACACCAAAAAAGCAAAAGTTCAAAGTCATCAAAAACTAAAACGAATAAATAAATAAATAAATAAATGTATATTTACACCAATAATAAATATGTTTTGTTATATACAAAAATTTTATTCTAAATATAAATACGGAAGTATTTTAATTAAAAAAAAAATTAAAAAATGAATGAACATTAATCTGCATCAGATTCATCTGAAGTAAAAGTTCCATCTTCAACTTCTGACAATTCTTCGTCATCCACTTCTTTTTCTGTCGTTTCTATTATGTCTTCTATGATTAAAGGCGTTTGATCTCCAATAAACCCTGTTGATTTTAAATAACCGTCGAAGAACCAGCCACAGTTTTCAGGCTGCAATTTCACGCATACAGGGTCCGTTGCATTAAGCGACATGGAATTGACAAAAATGGTTCTTAAAATTTTTTGTTGCAGTGATCTCCAGCATGGTGGTATTGTGTTAGAGTCAAAACTTTTGATTTTCTTTAGCTACACGCAGCTGCTATGCTAGTCCCTTGTTTAGACACGGGATAGTTCGCTCGGACTTCTCTGGCACACGTATTCACTGGCAGCAATATTTTGATCTTTAAAAATCGACAATCGGAATTCCAGACTGATGATTTTTTGCAGACAACCCTATATAGACGTGTTTGCAATGAAATTATCTTTATTTTATAAATTTTTATGAATAAATACCCTAGGAGCCCCCTGGCCAGCTCAGCAGAAAATGGCGAAAGGGATTAGGAGCACAAGAAATGTAAACAACTCAAATATTTCTGACTTCATCTATACCATCTTATTATTTTCCCACTGCTTGAAACTATATACAGTTGAGATGCCCTTGCAACCAAATCATCGCCCGCCCACCTGCAAAAAAAACCTTTTCATATTCTCGATAGTAATCCACAATTCTCAAGCTGTATTTCTGATCAAAGTTATAAAATATGGTATACTTATTAAAATTTGATGAAATACTTGGCCGAAGAGTACTGAAATTCAAGTTGTGATGAAAATTATATTCTTGGTCAGAACATACTTCTTTAGAATGAGTATCGAAATCAAAAACGTATTTTTCTTAGATCAAATTAACCATAACTTCCTCATCACGTAAATTTTCTTAGAACGAGAGCAGATGTTATCGCAAGTATATCTTTACAAAATTACTAGTATTCGTGATTTCTTTTTATGTGTGTACAAGGTTTATTGTCCAAACCAAAATACATACGGAAACCTAATTGACAAAGCAAACTAACCTACAAACACATAATAAAATGTAACGGTTCACCCGTTTTCAAAATTATTTTTATCTTATTTACTTGGCTACCATATACAAATAGTTTACAACTTCCATTTTTAACGACTACTTCCTCATTATACTAGTCTCATTTTTATAACTGTTTTACTTCTCACCTCTACCTTTTCCCATCTCTATTTCTTTCAGCTGGAAATATTATTAATTATAAATTTTGGGAAAGATCTAATGAGTGGGGAGTATGCCCCCTCTCTCACTACCGACATTAACTTCTATAAAAATGGGTGGCGATACATCACTCACCCTTTTTAATCTTTAACAGTTAGTACAAATAGTTATGTCTCTATGAGATAATTTTTGTGTCTGTACAATTATGTGATAATCAAGGAAAACCACCTCATTTTTTCGGGCTGCCACCAAGGAAAACCACACTTCTTTGGAAGGGCACCACACCTCTTCCATGCCACCATCATGAACACTTTTTCGGGGTGACACCACCAGAACTCCTTCTGAAGAAGCCAGCCTTCTTTGGGGTGCCACCAGCAGCATGTGACATCTTCTTGGAGCACCACCTTCTCTTCGGAAGAGCACCATGAGGACTACTCCCTGGACTTCCCTCCGAAGCTAAGTTATTGTTTAAAAAAAAAATAGATAGAATACAAATGTACTGCATTCATATATACTGAAATAAATCTTTATTAAACCATTGTTGTCTTATTTTTCATTTCTTGGGGGTAGCTAGACTCACGCACACACGCACGCACCCACATACCCTTGTCTCATGCAACCCCATTGAGCTGCTGGTTGCTATGAGCAATATGTTGGTTGGTGGCTCATCAACAATCAGCGCTGTTATTGTTATAAAAATTAGAATGCCGTGCAACTCCACTGCCTCTAGATCCAACCCTGTTTATCAAGGTGTGTTGCAGTGGCTTCGCATTTACTTAATGGTTCTAATTTTTTCCGAAAGGCCTGGAATTCGTTGCGATCGTATAACGGCATGGCGGTACGGTCGTTTTCCGCATGGTAGCCAGTTGATTGGGATGAGCCGCGGTCTAGCCTCCATATTTTATAAGTAAATGAATGCTCTTGCTTAGATAGGAAATACGGCGCTGCCTTTGAAGACAAATATGGAGCGGTTCAGTTCTGTAATTGCGATTTTATAATTGAATCTCATTGCTTCATTAATTTCAACAAAGTCGATGTACCTAAGCAAAGTTCAGTATACTAGGGCCCACATCTATGTTATAGAAACCAAGGGACTTAGAATTTTCTGATGCAGACATACGAGGATTGATTTAGATTGTTCTGTATTGTGTATTTTGGAAATCATTGCATTGATTTTAATGAACTTTTGAAGCAGTATTACTACCGTCACGAGGAGGAAAAACACGTATGCTTTTTAAAAATAGTGTCAGTGGCGGCGGAGCAGTAATCAAAAAACTAAAAATATAAAAACAGCTCAAACTTACAGTAGCATATCGCATATCACAATCCATGCAGCGGTTACTGAGATTACGAGGCTATAAAAACGCTAACAGACCGACAGGCAGACCGACCGACGACCGACAAATCGACAGACCGACTTTTTTATGAATATTTTCTAGTTTTTCAAAATACAAGCATTTTATTATTTTATTTGTACTAAGTGAAATTGGTGGACCATAATTATTACAATAAATTAATTACGCTGTTCCAAGTAAATTGATATTGAAAAATATTTTTGTCCGGACTTTTAAGACAGGGTGTTAATTAAGTATCTTAACAAACTTTAACCCTCGCTTTAACCACGAATAGAGCTACGCTCCTTTGCATGGGGCGCCCTGAAGACGGTTTTACCTCGATATTCTCGAAACTATTCATAACAAAATTACAAAATTACGTACGATGGGTAATCTTTTCACGTTGAATCTGATTCTGAATTCAGAATTTCATAATTTTAATCAGAGGTGTATCATACGGGAGGAGTTAAGGGTAAAAATAACCCCATTTTATAAATGGTAATTTTTTTGACATTTTGATTTTAGAATATGGTATTTTCAAAGATTTCTACGTAAAAATGGTCTCTTGGTACATCTTGATAGGGCTAACGGTTTTCGAAAAAAATGCAAACTATTGAATCGATGCAGGCTATTGTAAATAAATAAATGTTCATCTATTTAGTAAGTGTGCTGTAAAAAACAATTGCAATAATTGATAATGTTCTTACAGCAGGCACTGCGCCGTTGGGGATATCGTTCATGATAGATACGTCTCGCAGCATGAGCGTTACCCTGAGCCATTCCATAACAGAAATGCATATCTGGCATTTCTCCGTTAGTAAATTGGACCATTTTAAGCGGAATATCAGTACACTTCTACTTGACAACAAACTGTAAACTTAATAAACTGACAGTTCTCAAGTTGTTTATCAATTATTGCAATTGTTTTTCACAGCACACTTACTAAATAGATGAACATTTATTTATTTACAATAGCCTGCATCGATTCAATAATTTGCATTTTTCGTGAGAACGGTTAGCCCTATCGGGATGTACTAAGAGACCATTTAATGTAGAAATCTCTGAAATACCATATTCTAAAATCAAAATGTCAAAAAAATTACCATTTAGAAAATGGGGTTATTTCTACCCTTAACTCCTCCCGTATGATACGCCTCTGATTAAAATTATGAAATTCTGAATTCAGAATCAGATTCAGCGTCAAAAGTTTACCCATTGTACCTAATTTCGTAATTTTGTTATGAATGGTTTCGAGAATATAGAGGGAAAACCGTCTTCAGAGTGCCCCCTGGAAAGGAGCGTAGCTCCCTTAGGAAGCATTTCCGGACCCATGTTCATATGACATTTTCTTTCTATTTTTCGGAGTACTATTCGTGGTTAAAGCTTGCTAACATACTTAATTAACCCCTGTGCGCCTTTCAGGAATTATACATAGCAGACATTTCTCTTTGACGTTATTGATTTCACCACCGCAGTCTAGTTCCGCGGAGATGCAAAAAAATGGGAAAGGCAGCTAGAAGCGGAGATAACACTAATCAAAGTTAAAAGCGTCCCGTTAATTTAACGTCGAAAGACGGATCGTGGCTGTGAAAGGTCGCTCGACCTCCTTGTTATCGCTTGTACTGATCGACCGCCATCATTTAACAATGGTGGACATAAAGCAGCACACTTCGCCGATGGTTTAGAGTTACCCTGTTGCCAATAATGGAACGATCGTTTACCTGTTCCGTATTAGATGGAAACATCGATATAGAAGCAGCAGTGAGGGTCAGTGTCGCCATCCATATTGCATTCCAGTTGAAAATTCAGTAGCCATCGACCTCTTCTGTGCTCTACCAGGATAGAAGTTTTCGCAGTTTCACAATAATATTATGATGTCTAACGTAAAAGTGATAAATCTGGCAACGTTGCTGTTAGAATTTTTGAATTTTGAATGTTCAAAAATCCCCACACACAGAAAAATCTGTCGTTCTGTCAAAGACTTACGCTTGGATTCAATGGGACGTTACACTCAGCATTCCTCAAATACAGCGACGTTTTCTCCAATGGAAAGTGTATAGTTGGTAGCGAATTATATCGTATTGTTGATTCAACTACAAGATGTCATTGGATTCCAATGAATGATTCAATCGCAGCCTGTCGTTGAATCGAATCTGTGTTTGGTAATTGATTCTAAACTACTTTCTTCTCCTTGGACCAACGGATTTTATTGCGAGGACAGCTGATTGATTCGTTTGCATATTTAATTGTGTGATTTTGTATGAAGTTATTAGGAGCATGATATAAGAATTAGACATAAGTCTGCACCAGTGGGTGCATTATTACCTGAAATATAACTGTCTGATTAATCTAAATACCTACATTCAAATGTGGGTCCTCCATTTAATATATAACTGGACACATTTAAATCACACAATTGCTGATGCAATACGCAAAACCACGAGATGACACAGCACTGTTAACACCGAAACAACACAACCGAACAACTTCGTCCATGTTGATGAGTTCGCGGCGATAGTAGCACTGAGATCATCCCCCTGTTCTTTATTCTTAGCTTCATTCAATCGGGAAGTCAGTCCCGCCGAATACTGATTATAGTTTAGCGAACGGCAAGGGCCATTGAAACAAAATTAATTTTTATCAGATGAATTATCACGAACTGCTGTTGCAGTAATAATTTGTGTACATTGAATAGATTGTATGCTTTGCTTAAATGAAACATAGGGTACATTTCGAAAACAAAAGGATGTTTTGATTGCATTATATGTCAATACTGGTATTAGAAGTATTATACATATCGTTATAACGAATAAAAAACTATTTTGAATATATTGGCGTACCTGTGATTACTTCGAATATAAGGATTGTATTCTTTCAATGACACGGATTTGAAACAACTGTAAATATATATTTAAAGTTATGGATAAACATTCAAATACTAACAATGGGCCTATACTGTGATCTCAAATTGATCAATTTATTTACTGCGGTATTACTTTTGATGATACATAGGACCGTTTACTGTGAAAAGTCAGCAGAAAACTTGATCCAAATGAGAATAACACTAAAAAGAAAATTGTACTGTAATTTGAAATAGCCAATGATGACGTCACCTGTAGGGAACCAATGAGAAGCGTCCTTTCGTGGTCTGATGACTACGAGCGGATGCTATTGTTTTGTACCAGTGAGCTCTTATTGGTTCCCTACAGGTGACGTCACGACCTGGGCGGAAAGTGTATGGATTCAAAAAATTCAATATTTAGAGCAACTTTTTTCGGTTATAAATACGATAGAAAAATTTTGTAAAATTATTTATGGCTTCTACGTGGTGTCAGGGTACGTTTAAGCCAATAAACCAAAAATGTGGTAAAGGCCCATTAATTGGAAACGCAACAGTATTTTTTTCTGTGCAGCTTTGGCAGTTTTGGAGATATTGAAGCGTTTTTACTGAAGAAGCGGGTTTGCTATATCTCAGTAATTAATAGAAACAAAATGTTGAAATTGGTACTTCACATCATTTTCAGGTTACCACATTACTTACCAGCAGCTTTCAGCGTAGCAGTTAGTGCATTTTATGGGAGTACTACCTGCAACCAAAAAAATAAATCAGTATTAGATGCAGTTTTAAAAAAAAATTATATTTGGTCAGAGCGGTTAAATCTATCCAAATCTACAGTAGCGTAGTTTTGATTGAATCATTTTGTTCATTTGAGGCAATAGGCTATTTTGGGATCTTCTTTATTTAGCTTTCCTATTGAGATGAAACCTCTCATTTCGGATAATTCCAAAGTGCCGATTACAAATCCGGTCGCAATTTTGAGTCTCAGTCTTGTTTGACGAAAATAAAAAATTTCAGATCTCTCGGGCGGGCGGGTGTACCTAAAAAGATCGACCTTCTTTATTTACCCTTCTATTGGGATGAAACCTCGCATTTCGGATAATTTCAAGGTGCTGATTACAAATCCGGTCGCAATTTTTAGTCTCAGTCTCGTTTGACGAAAATAAAAAATTTCAGATCTCTCGGGCGGGCAGGTGTACCTAAAAAAATCGAACTTCTTTATTAAGCTTTCTGTTGGAATGAAACCTCGCATTTCAGATAATTTCATGGTGATGATTACAAATCCGGTCGCAGTTTTAAGTCTCAGTCTCGTTTGACGAAAATAAAAAATTTCAGATCTCTCGGGCGGGCGGGTGTACCTAAAAAAATCGAACTTCTTTATTTAGCTTTTTATTGAGATGAAACCTCTCATTTCGGATAATTTCATGGTGCTAATTACAAATCCGGTCGCAATTTTGAGTCTCGGTCTCGTTTGACGAAAATAAAAAATTTCATATCTCTCGGGCGGGCGGGTGTACCTAAAAAAATCGAACTTCTTTATTTAGCTTTCTATTGAGATTAAACCTCGCATTTCGGATAATTTCATGGTGCTGATTACAAATCCGGTCGCAATTTTGAGTCTCAGTCTCGTTTGACGAAAATAAAAAGTTTCAGATCTCTCGGGCGGGCGGGTGTACCTAAAAAAATCGAACGTCTTTATTTAGCTTTCTATCGAAATGAAACTTTGCATTTCGGATAATTTCGAGGTGCTGATTACAAATCCGGTCGCAATTTTAAGTCTCAGTCTCGTTTGTTGAAAATAAAAAATTTCAGATCTCTCGGGCGGGCGGGTGTACCTAAAAAAATCGAACTTCTTTATTTAGCTTTCTATTGAGATGAAACCTCGCATTTCGGATAATTTCATGGTGCTGATTACAAATCCGGTCGCAATTTTGAGTCTCAGTCTCGTTTGACGAAAATAAAAAATTTCAGATCTCTCGGGCGGGCGGGTGTACCTAAAAAAATCGAACTTCTTTATTTAGCTTTCTATTTTATTTGATATTTACATTATGGACCAGTAGGTATATGAGAAAAGTACAACGGTTTTACTCTATGATCTGGCAACATCGTCAAATAATCTTGTGCCAGCATCTCAGACTAACAGCTGAACATAGAGGTAGTAAACAAATCACTTCAGCATGACGTGCTCAAAGCCATCATCTTTGACACTTCAGCCTCCAAACATTGATCAGCTGTGACCTCGCAGTGACAGTTCAGATTGTACATAATGCTGTGTAACGCCAACTAACCTGAAGATTCTTCCAATGCAACCCATGTTACAAACACTGCACTTTTTGAGTTCCATCTCGAAAAACTGTTAAGCTACACTCGAATATAGCACACAAGTCCGTAAAGCTTCACTACAGTTACCAACAAATAGCGAATTTGATTTTACTGACCAAGCATAAAAGACGCACAAACAAAACGAACGTTTGACAGTCCAGCTTCTACCGTAAATAAGTCGCATGAAAATTATATCGGCGTTGCCAGCTCCTCAAAATTTATGTAAGACTTCAGAATTTGCGTTTATGATGAAGAAATATGCAGTAACGCAGTACAGATCAAAATATCTATTGATCTTGCTGTAATCATTCCTGAATCATCAAAATACCGTCTCTTTTAACGAAAAATGGAATATTTCTGGATACTATACAATTAAGAAGATAGTAAATAATTATGATTGCCGTATTTGGTGGTCAATATGACAACGTAAGAAAAGATGTCGTTCTATTAGAATTAGTTGTTTACTACCTCTAGGTTCAGTTGTTACTCTGAGGCCAGCATCCATCATGATTCAAACAAGCAAAATCTTTGTTTATTTCTTCTAACCTATTCGAATTCATTGGGGATTACCGACCAGCTATACCGGGTGCCCCAGAATTTCCTTGACACGTGATATTTTCGTAACGAAAAACGGTTCAAGCAAGAACTGAGTGGTACTTTTGAAGGTACTATAGGGTCTATCATACCATGCATTCAAAACATTTTTTTTGTACGTCAACCCCTAAAACTCACCCCCAACTTTTTTTTCTTCAAATAGCACCCCATAGGTTTTCCTACATAAATGATATCCCCATTTTATTTAAAATCTTGTGGTACCTTTAATTTTATATGCAAACTTATTTTTTCCGTAAAATCATAAGCATAAGACAAATGAAATGATAATTTGTTTGACGCCTGATATTTTTGTAACAAAAACGGATAAAAAAGAAAACTAAGTGGGTTTTTCAAGCGTAGTGAATGACCTATCATTCCTTGCTTGTGAATCATTTTTTTCTACTTAAACCCCTGGAATCCACCCCTAGCTAATTCTTTCAATTTCAATCCACAATTTTGCCTGGAAAAATAAATTCTTTACTTGAATTTAATTATCGTAGTGCCTTACTTTTTATGCCCCTACTGCAATTTATCGTTAATTTTGGCGCACGTGTGCGGGGCACACCCTGGGTTGGCGCGGCCCGATGTAACCATAAAACTTTTTCACGTTTCTGCACTTAGTTTTGTTATCACATCTTTTTTTATTAGTTGATTCATGATAATAAAAAAATATTTTCCATACATGTGTTTTAAGTAATTTATGCTTACGATTTCATGAATTAAACGAAAAAAATTAACGATAAATTGCAGTAGGGGCATAAAAAGTAAGGCACTACGATAATTAAATTCAAGTAAAGAATTCATTTTTCCAGGCAAAATTGTGGATTGAAATTTGAAAGAACAAGCTAGGGGTGGATTCCAGGGGTTTAAGTAAGAAAAAAATGGTTCATTAGCAAGGAATCATAGGTTATCCGTTTTTGTTATGAAAATATCAGACGTCAAACAAATTATAATTTTATTTGTCTTATGCTTATGATGTTACGGAAAAAATAAGTTTGCATATAAAATTAAAGGTACCACAAGATTTTAAATAAAAGGGGATATCATTTATGTAGGATAACCTATGGGGTGCTATTTGAAAAAAAAGTTGGGGCTGAGTTTAAGGGGTTGACGTACAAAAAAGAATGTTTTGAATGCATGGTATGAGAGACCCTATAGTACCTTCAAAAGTACCACTCAGTTCTTGCTTGAACCGTTTTTCGTTACGAAAACATCACGTGTCAAGGAAATTCTGGGACACCCGGTATATCTAGAGAATACACAACAAATCTGCCATCCACTATATTGCCACTTTAACGTCTTGAGTTCTGTCCAAAATTCATGCTGTTTGCAACGAAATTCCCTTATCCTCTCAAAAGATGCAGGCGCACGCCGAATAACTTTAAACAATGGAAGAAACTATGAAACTATGAATAAATTTGGCAACACAACATCTCGTAACCCTCTACAATATTCCATTCGCATTGGTCCCCCGGGAACAGCCCACTCAGGAAGTTTTTCAATAATTCCCAAGAAAACACTCCAGTGACGTACGTTATTGAATTATTAAGCGCTATTTCAACGTTACGTTGGAGTTGACTCGGGAAGTTGTACAGGGTGGCTGAAATTGATGCATGCCAGTAGCATAAGTGTGCAGAAGCTGTTGTGGGGGAATGACTCAGAGCAGGACAGGGAAAATCAAACCACCCACATTTCAGGCGTAATTGAATGTATTTGGAATATTTGTAGGTTTTCTGTATAAGAATCAGTAAGAATGACAGCGAATCGCAGCAGCTTGCCACGTTCACTGCCGAGTTTTAGCTTCTTGGAGACGCGTACAAAGAGAAAATGAAATTTTAATTGTGAACTAATCTGAATCACAGAGAAAATATTACTTCGAATGACGGAATTTTTTAATTGAGAATAGGAATGTCCATTTCGGACTAGAACAGAACTGATAATGACGCGAAGCTAGACGGACTTTTTTTCAAGCCTGTTATTTACTGTCATGATGACAGACGCGTGGCCTGCTACCCGCTTTCTACTGGCGTATACCGTGTGACCCTTTTTGAGAGTGCATAGCGTAAATTTTGTATTTTTTGACTGTTGTTCACCAACAATATAATGGATACAAAACAGATTGAATGAGAAACACTGTAAACGATATTATTTGTAGTTTATTGCTACTTCTAGGATGGTTTTGATTTTTTTTTATTTTTGAGAAACCAAAAAGAATGGGTACGAAACAGTCATGCAAGATCTTTTGAATGGCAGTCATTTCAATCCCCGTCCTGTTAGGAAGCCGGATAACGATTTTAGATTTTTAGGGTAAGCTTAAAGATCTGAGTGTCTGAGAATTTTTGATTTTCGTCACCTGAGACTGGAATCCAAAATAATGGCCGGATTTGTAATAAGGACCCTCACAATATGTATGACCCGAGTTTTCGTCCAGATAGGAAGCTAGATAACGATTTTAGATTTTTAGGGTAAGCTTAAAGATCTGAGTGTCTGATAATTTTTGATTTTCATTACCTGAGACTGGAACCCAAAATAATGGCCGGATTTGTAATAAGGACCCTCACAATATGTATGACACGAGTTTTCGTCCAGATAGGAAGCTAGATAACGATTTTAGATTTTTAGGGTAAGCTTAAAGATCTGAGTGTCTGAGAATCTTTGATTTTCGTTACCTGAGACTGGAATCCAAAATAATGGCCGGATTTGTAATAAGCACCCTCAAAATATGTATGACACGAGTTTTCGTCCAGTTAGGAAGCTAGATAACGATTTTAGATTTTTAGGGTAAGCTTGAAGATCTGAGTGTCTGAGAATTTTTGATTTTCGTCACCTGAGACTAGAATCCAAAATAATGGCCGGATTTGTAATAAGCACCCTCAAAATATGTATGACAGGAGTTTTCGTTCAGATAGGAAGCTAGATAACGATTTTAGATTTTTATCAAAATATGTATGACAGGAGTTTTCGTTCAGATAGGAAGCTAGATAACGATTTTAGATTTTTAGGGTAAGCTTAAAGATCTGAGTGTCTGAGAATTTTTGATTTTCGTTACCTGAGACTGGAATCCAAAATAATGGCCGGATTTGTAATAAGCACCCTCAAAATATGTATGACACGAGTTTTCGTCCAGTTAGGAAGCTAGATAACGATTTTAGATTTTTAGGGTAAGCTTAAATATCTGAGTGTCTGATAATTTTTGATTTTCATTACCTGAGACTGGAACCCACAATAATGGCCGGATTTGTAATAAGGACCCTCAAAATATGTATGACACGAGTTTTCGTCCAGATAGGAAGCTAGATAACGATTTTAGATTTTTAGGGTAAGCTTAAAGATCTGAGTGCCTGAGAATTTTTGATTTTCGTTACCTGAGACTGGAACCCAAAATAATGGCCGGATTTGTAATAAGCACCCTCAAGATATGTATGACACGAGTTTTCGTCCAGATAGGAAGCTAGATAACGATTTTAGATTTTTAGGGTAAGCTTAAATATCTGAGTGTCTGATAATTTTTGATTTTCATTACCTGAGACTGGAACCCAAAATAATGGCCGGATTTGTAATAAGCACCCTCAAAATATGTATGACACGAGTTTTCGTCCAGTTAGGAAGCTAGATAACGATTTTAGATTTTTAGGGTAAGCTTGAAGATCTGAGTGTCTGAGAATTTTTGATTTTCGTCACCTGAGACTGGAATCAAAAATAATGGCCGGATTTGTAATAAGCACCCTCAAAATATGTATGACACGAGTTTTCGTCCAGATAGGAAGCTAGATAAAGATTTTAGATTTTTAGGGTAAGCTTAAAGATCTGAGTGTCTGAGAATTTTTGATTTTCGTTACCTGAGACTGGAATCCAAAATAATGGCCGGATTTGTAATAAGCACCCTCAAAATATGTATGACACGAGTTTTCGTCCAGTTAGGAAGCTAGATAACGATTTTAGATTTTTAGGGTAAGCTTGAAGATCTGAGTGTCTGAGAATTTTTGATTTTCGTCACCTGAGACTGGAATCCAAAATAATGGCCGGATTTGTAATAAGCACCCTCAAAATATGTATGACAGGAGTTTTCGTTCAGATAGGAAGCTAGATAACGATTTTAGATTTTTATCAAAATATGTATGACAGGAGTTTTCGTTCAGATAGGAAGCTAGATAACGATTTTAGATTTTTAGGGTAAGCTTAAAGATCTGAGTGTCTGAGAATTTTTGCTTTTCGTTACCTGAGACTGGAATCCAAAATAATGGCCGGATTTGTAATAAGCACCCTCAAAATATGTATGACACGAGTTTTCGTCCAGTTAGGAAGCTAGATAACGATTTTAGATTTTTAGGGTAAGCTTAAATATCTGAGTGTCTGATAATTTTTGATTTTCATTACCTGAGACTGGAACCCACAATAATGGCCGGATTTGTTATAAGGACCCTCAAAATATGTATGACACGAGTTTTCGTCCAGATAGGAAGCTAGATAACGATTTTAGATTTTTAGGGTAAGCTTAAAGATCTGAGTGCCTGAGAATTTTTGATTTTCGTTACCTGAGACTGGAACCCAAAATAATGGCCGGATTTGTAATAAGCACCCTCAAGATATGTATGACACGAGTTTTCGTCCAGATAGGAAGCTAGATAACGATTTTAGATTTTTAGGGTAAGCTTAAATATCTGAGTGTCTGATAATTTTTGATTTTCATTACCTGAGACTGGAACCCAAAATAATGGCCGGATTTGTAATAAGCACCCTCAAAATATGTATGACACGAGTTTTCGTCCAGTTAGGAAGCTAGATAACGATTTTAGATTTTTAGGGTAAGCTTAAATATCTGAGTGTCTGATAATTTTTGATTTTCATTACCTGAGACTGGAACCCAAAATAATGGCCGGATTTGTAATAAGCACCCTCAAAATATGTATGACACGAGTTTTCGTCCAGTTAGGAAGCTAGATAACGATTTTAGATTTTTAGGGTAAGCTTGAAGATCTGAGTGTCTGAGAATTTTTGATTTTCGTCACCTGAGACTGGAATCAAAAATAATGGCCGGATTTGTAATAAGCACCCTCAAGATATGTATGACACGAGTTTTCGTCCAGATAGGAAGCTAGATAACGATTTTAGATTTTTAGGGTAAGCTTAAATATCTGAGTGTCTGATAATTTTTGATTTTCATTACCTGAGACTGGAACCCAAAATAATGGCCGGATTTGTAATAAGCACCCTCAAAATATGTATGACACGAGTTTTCGTCCAGATAGGAAGCTAGATAACGATTTTAGATTTTTAGGGTAAGCTTAAATATCTGAGTGTCTGATAATTTTTGATTTTCATTACCTGAGACTGGAACCCAAAATAATGGCCGGATTTGTAATAAGCACCCTCAAAATATGTATGACACGAGTTTTCGTCCAGTTAGGAAGCTAGATAACGATTTTAGATTTTTAGGGTAAGCTTAAATATCTGAGTGTCTGATAATTTTTGATTTTCATTACCTGAGACTGGAACCCAAAATAATGGCCGGATTTGTAATAAGCACCCTCAAAATATGTATGACACGAGTTTTCGTCCAGTTAGGAAGCTAGATAACGATTTTAGATTTTTAGGGTAAGCTTAAAGATCTGAGTGTCTGAGAATTTTTGATTTTCATTACCTGAGACTGGAACCCAAAATAATGGCCGGATTTGTAATAAGCACCCTCAAAATATGTATGACATGAGTTTTCGTCCAGTTAGGAAGCTAGATAACGATTTTAGATTTTTAGGGTAAGCTTGAAGATCTGAGTGTCTGAGAATTTTTGATTTTCGTCACCTGAGACTGGAATCAAAAATAATGGCCGGATTTGTAATAAGCACCCTCAAAATATGTATGACACGAGTTTTCGTCCAGATAGGAAGCTAGATAAAGATTTTAGATTTTTAGGGTAAGCTTAAAGATCTGAGTGTCTGAGAATTTTTGATTTTCGTTACCTGAGACTGGAATCCAAAATAATGGCCGGATTTGTAATAAGCACCCTCAAAATATGTATGACACGAGTTTTCGTCCAGTTAGGAAGCTAGATAACGATTTTAGATTTTTAGGGTAAGCTTGAAGATCTGAGTGTCTGAGAATTTTTGATTTTCGTCACCTGAGACTGGAATCCAAAATAATGGCCGGATTTGTAATAAGCACCCTCAAAATATGTATGACAGGAGTTTTCGTTCAGATAGGAAGCTAGATAACGATTTTAGATTTTTATCAAAATATGTATGACAGGAGTTTTCGTTCAGATAGGAAGCTAGATAACGATTTTAGATTTTTAGGGTAAGCTTAAAGATCTGAGTGTCTGAGAATTTTTGATTTTCGTTACCTGAGACTGGAATCCAAAATAATGGCCGGATTTGTAATAAGCACCCTCAAAATATGTATGACACGAGTTTTCGTCCAGTTAGGAAGCTAGATAACGATTTTAGATTTTTAGGGTAAGCTTAAATATCTGAGTGTCTGATAATTTTTGATTTTCATTACCTGAGACTGGAACCCACAATAATGGCCGGATTTGTAATAAGGACCCTCAAAATATGTATGACACGAGTTTTCGTCCAGATAGGAAGCTAGATAACGATTTTAGATTTTTAGGGTAAGCTTAAAGATCTGAGTGCCTGAGAATTTTTGATTTTCGTTACCTGAGACTGGAACCCAAAATAATGGCCGGATTTGTAATAAGCACCCTCAAGATATGTATGACACGAGTTTTCGTCCAGATAGGAAGCTAGATAACGATTTTAGATTTTTAGGGTAAGCTTAAATATCTGAGTGTCTGATAATTTTTGATTTTCATTACCTGAGACTAGAACCCAAAATAATGGCCGGATTTGTAATAAGCACCCTCAAAATATGTATGACACGAGTTTTCGTCCAGTTAGGAAGCTAGATAACGATTTTAGATTTTTAGGGTAAGCTTGAAGATCTGAGTGTCTGAGAATTTTTGATTTTCGTCACCTGAGACTGGAATCCAAAATAATGGCCGGATTTGTAATAAGCACCCTCAAAATATGTATGACAGGAGTTTTCGTTCAGATAGGAAGCTAGATAACGATTTTAGATTTTTATCAAAATATGTATGACAGGAGTTTTCGTTCAGATAGGAAACTAGATAACGATTTTAGATTTTTAGGGTAAGCTTAAAGATCTGAGTGTCTGAGAATTTTTGATTTTCGTTACCTGAGACTGGAATCCAAAATAATGGCCGGATTTGTAATAAGCACCCTCAAAATATGTATGACACGAGTTTTCGTCCAGATAGGAAGCTAGATAACGGTTTTAGATTTTTAGGGTAAGCTTAAATATCTGAGTGTCTGATAATTTTTGATTTTCATTACCTGAGACTGGAACCCAAAATAATGGCCGGATTTGTAATAAGCACCCTCAAAATATGTATGACACGAGTTTTCGTCCAGTTAGGAAGCTAGATAACGATTTTAGATTTTTAGGGTAAGCTTGAAGATCTGAGTGTCTGAGAATTTTTGATTTTCGTCACCTGAGACTGGAATCCAAAATAATGGCCGGATTTGTAATAAGCACCCTCAAAATATGTATGACAGGAGTTTTCGTTCAGATAGGAAGCTAGATAACGATTTACGATTTTTATCAAAATATGTATGACAGGAGTTTTCGTTCAGATAGGAAGCTAGATAACGATTTTAGATTTTTAGGGTAAGCTTAAAGATCTGAGTGTCTGAGAATTTTTGATTTTCGTTACCTGAGACTGGAATCCAAAATAATGGCCGGATTTGTAATAAGCACCCTCAAAATATGTATGACACGAGTTTTCGTCCAGTTAGGAAGCTAGATAACGATTTTAGATTTTTAGGGTAAGCTTAAATATCTGAGTGTCTGATAATTTTTGATTTTCATTACCTGAGACTGGAACCCACAATAATGGCCGGATTTGTAATAAGGACCCTCAAAATATGTATGACACGAGTTTTCGTCCAGATAGGAAGCTAGATAACGATTTTAGATTTTTAGGGTAAGCTTAAAGATCTGAGTGTCTGAGAATTTTTGATTTTCGTCACCTGAGACTGGAACCCAAAATAATGGCCGGATTTGTAATAAGCACCCTCAAAATATGTATGACAGGAGTTTTCGTCCAGATAGGAAGCTAGATAACGATTTTAGATTTTTAGGGTAAGCTTAAAGATCTGAGTGTCTGATAATTTTTGATTTTCATTACCTGAGACTGGAACCCAAAATAATGGCCGGATTTGTAATAAGGACCCTCACAATATGTATGACACGAGTTTTCGTCCAGATAGGAAGCTAGATAACGATTTTAGATTTTTAGGGTAAGCTTAAAGATCTGAGTGTCTGAGAATCTTTGATTTTCGTTACCTGAGACTGGAATCCAAAATAATGGCCGGATTTGTAATAAGCACCCTCAAAATATGTATGACACGAGTTTTCGTCCAGTTAGGAAGCTAGATAACGATTTTAGATTTTTAGGGTAAGCTTGAAGATCTGAGTGTCTGAGAATTTTTGATTTTCGTCACCTGAGACTGGAATCCAAAATAATGGCCGGATTTGTAATAAGCACCCTCAAAATATGTATGACAGGAGTTTTCGTTCAGATAGGAAGCTAGATAACGATTTTAGATTTTTATCAAAATATGTATGACAGGAGTTTTCGTTCAGATAGGAAGCTAGATAACGATTTTAGATTTTTAGGGTAAGCTTAAAGATCTGAGTGTCTGAGAATTTTTGATTTTCGTTACCTGAGACTGGAATCCAAAATAATGGCCGGATTTGTAATAAGCACCCTCAAAATATGTATGACACGAGTTTTCGTCCAGTTAGGAAGCTAGATAACGATTTTAGATTTTTAGGGTAAGCTTAAATATCTGAGTGTCTGATAATTTTTGATTTTCATTACCTGAGACTGGAACCCACAATAATGGCCGGATTTGTAATAAGGACCCTCAAAATATGTATGACACGAGTTTTCGTCCAGATAGGAAGCTAGATAACGATTTTAGATTTTTAGGGTAAGCTTAAAGATCTGAGTGCCTGAGAATTTTTGATTTTCGTTACCTGAGACTGGAACCCAAAATAATGGCCGGATTTGTAATAAGCACCCTCAAGATATGTATGACACGAGTTTTCGTCCAGATAGGAAGCTAGATAACGATTTTAGATCTTTAGGGTAAGCTTAAATATCTGAGTGTCTGATAATTTTTGATTTTCATTACCTGAGACTGGAACCCAAAATAATGGCCGGATTTGTAATAAGCACCCTCAAAATATGTATGACACGAGTTTTCGTCCAGTTAGGAAGCTAGATAACGATTTTAGATTTTTAGGGTAAGCTTGAAGATCTGAGTGTCTGAGAATTTTTGATTTTCGTCACCTGAGACTGGAATCAAAAATAATGGCCGGATTTGTAATAAGCACCCTCAAAATATGTATGACACGAGTTTTCGTCCAGATAGGAAGCTAGATAACGATTTTAGATTTTTAGGGTAAGCTTAAAGATCTGAGTGCCTGAGAATTTTTGATTTTCGTTACCTGAGACTGGAACCCAAAATAATGGCCGGATTTGTAATAAGCACCCTCAAGATATGTATGACACGAGTTTTCGTCCAGATAGGAAGCTAGATAACGATTTTAGATCTTTAGGGTAAGCTTAAATATCTGAGTGTCTGATAATTTTTGATTTTCATTACCTGAGACTGGAACCCAAAATAATGGCCGGATTTGTAATAAGCACCCTCAAAATATGTATGACACGAGTTTTCGTCCAGTTAGGAAGCTAGATAACGATTTTAGATTTTTAGGGTAAGCTTGAAGATCTGAGTGTCTGAGAATTTTTGATTTTCGTTACCTGAGACTGGAATCCAAAATAATGGCCGGATTTGTAATAAGCACCCTCAAAATATGTATGACACGAGTTTTCGTCCAGTTAGGAAGCTAGATAACGATTTTAGATTTTTAGGGTAAGCTTGAAGATCTGAGTGTCTGAGAATTTTTGATTTTCGTCACCTGAGACTGGAATCCAAAATAATGGCCGGATTTGTAATAAGCACCCTCAAAATATGTATGACAGGAGTTTTCGTTCAGATAGGAAGCTAGATAACGATTTTAGATTTTTATCAAAATATGTATGACAGGAGTTTTCGTTCAGATAGGAAGCTAGATAACGATTTTAGATTTTTAGGGTAAGCTTAAAGATCTGAGTGTCTGAGAATTTTTGATTTTCGTTACCTGAGACTGGAATCCAAAATAATGGCCGGATTTGTAATAAGCACCCTCAAAATATGTATGACACGAGTTTTCGTCCAGTTAGGAAGCTAGATAACGATTTTAGATTTTTAGGGTAAGCTTAAAGATCTGAGTGTCTGAGAATTTTTGATTTTCGTTACCTGAGACTGGAATCCAAAATAATGGCCGGATTTGTAATAAGCACCCTCAAAATATGTATGACACGAGTTTTCGTCCAGATAGGAAGCTAGATAACGATTTTAGATTTTTAGGGTAAGCTTAAATATCTGAGTGTCTGATAATTTTTGATTTTCATTACCTGAGACTGGAACCCAAAATAATGGCCGGATTTGTAATAAGCACCCTCAAAATATGTATGACACGAGTTTTCGTCCAGTTAGGAAGCTAGATAACGATTTTAGATTTTTAGGGTAAGCTTAAATATCTGAGTGTCTGATAATTTTTGATTTTCATTACCTGAGACTGGAACCCAAAATAATGGCCGGATTTGTAATAAGCACCCTCAAAATATGTATGACACGAGTTTTCGTCCAGTTAGGAAGCTAGATAACGATTTTAGATTTTTAGGGTAAGCTTGAAGATCTGAGTGTCTGAGAATTTTTGATTTTCGTCACTTGAGACTGGAATCAAAAATAATGGCCGGATTTGTAATAAGCACCCTCAAGATATGTATGACACGAGTTTTCGTCCAGATAGGAAGCTAGATAACGATTTTAGATTTTTAGGGTAAGCTTAAATATCTGAGTGTCTGATAATTTTTGATTTTCATTACCTGAGACTGGAACCCAAAATAATGGCCGGATTTGTAATAAGCACCCTCAAAATATGTATGACACGAGTTTTCGTCCAGATAGGAAGCTAGATAACGATTTTAGATTTTTAGGGTAAGCTTAAATATCTGAGTGTCTGATAATTTTTGATTTTCATTACCTGAGACTGGAACCCAAAATAATGGCCGGATTTGTAATAAGCACCCTCAAAATATGTATGACACGAGTTTTCGTCCAGTTAGGAAGCTAGATAACGATTTTAGATTTTTAGGGTAAGCTTAAATATCTGAGTGTCTGATAATTTTTGATTTTCATTACCTGAGACTGGAACCCAAAATAATGGCCGGATTTGTAATAAGCACCCTCAAAATATGTATGACACGAGTTTTCGTCCAGTTAGGAAGCTAGATAACGATTTTAGATTTTTAGGGTAAGCTTAAAGATCTGAGTGTCTGAGAATTTTTGATTTTCACTACCTGAGACTGGAACCCAAAATAATGGCCGGATTTGTAATAAGCACCCTCAAAATATGTATGACATGAGTTTTCGTCCAGTTAGGAAGCTAGATAACGATTTTAGATTTTTAGGGTAAGCTTGAAGATCTGAGTGTCTGAGAATTTTTGATTTTCGTCACCTGAGACTGGAATCAAAAATAATGGCCGGATTTGTAATAAGCACCCTCAAAATATGTATGACACGAGTTTTCGTCCAGATAGGAAGCTAGATAAAGATTTTAGATTTTTAGGGTAAGCTTAAAGATCTGAGTGTCTGAGAATTTTTGATTTTCGTTACCTGAGACTGGAATCCAAAATAATGGCCGGATTTGTAATAAGCACCCTCAAAATATGTATGACACGAGTTTTCGTCCAGTTAGGAAGCTAGATAACGATTTTAGATTTTTAGGGTAAGCTTGAAGATCTGAGTGTCTGAGAATTTTTGATTTTCGTCACCTGAGACTGGAATCCAAAATAATGGCCGGATTTGTAATAAGCACCCTCAAAATATGTATGACAGGAGTTTTCGTTCAGATAGGAAGCTAGATAACGATTTTAGATTTTTATCAAAATATGTATGACAGGAGTTTTCGTTCAGATAGGAAGCTAGATAACGATTTTAGATTTTTAGGGTAAGCTTAAAGATCTGAGTGTCTGAGAATTTTTGATTTTCGTTACCTGAGACTGGAATCCAAAATAATGGCCGGATTTGTAATAAGCACCCTCAAAATATGTATGACACGAGTTTTCGTCCAGTTAGGAAGCTAGATAACGATTTTAGATTTTTAGGGTAAGCTTAAATATCTGAGTGTCTGATAATTTTTGATTTTCATTACCTGAGACTGGAACCCACAATAATGGCCGGATTTGTAATAAGGACCCTCAAAATATGTATGACACGAGTTTTCGTCCAGATAGGAAGCTAGATAACGATTTTAGATTTTTAGGGTAAGCTTAAAGATCTGAGTGCCTGAGAATTTTTGATTTTCGTTACCTGAGACTGGAACCCAAAATAATGGCCGGATTTGTAATAAGCACCCTCAAGATATGTATGACACGAGTTTTCGTCCAGATAGGAAGCTAGATAACGATTTTAGATTTTTAGGGTAAGCTTAAATATCTGAGTGTCTGATAATTTTTGATTTTCATTACCTGAGACTGGAACCCAAAATAATGGCCGGATTTGTAATAAGCACCCTCAAAATATGTATGACACGAGTTTTCGTCCAGTTAGGAAGCTAGATAACGATTTTAGATTTTTAGGGTAAGCTTGAAGATCTGAGTGTCTGAGAATTTTTGATTTTCGTCACCTGAGACTGGAATCCAAAATAATGGCCGGATTTGTAATAAGCACCCTCAAAATATGTATGACAGGAGTTTTCGTTCAGATAGGAAGCTAGATAACGATTTTAGATTTTTATCAAAATATGTATGACAGGAGTTTTCGTTCAGATAGGAAGCTAGATAACGATTTTAGATTTTTAGGGTAAGCTTAAAGATCTGAGTGTCTGAGAATTTTTGATTTTCGTTACCTGAGACTGGAATCCAAAATAATGGCCGGATTTGTAATAAGCACCCTCAAAATATGTATGACACGAGTTTTCGTCCAGATAGGAAGCTAGATAACGGTTTTAGATTTTTAGGGTAAGCTTAAATATCTGAGTGTCTGATAATTTTTGATTTTCATTACCTGAGACTGGAACCCAAAATAATGGCCGGATTTGTAATAAGCACCCTCAAAATATGTATGACACGAGTTTTCGTCCAGTTAGGAAGCTAGATAACGATTTTAGATTTTTAGGGTAAGCTTGAAGATCTGAGTGTCTGAGAATTTTTGATTTTCGTCACCTGAGACTGGAATCCAAAATAATGGCCGGATTTGTAATAAGCACCCTCAAAATATGTATGACAGGAGCTTTCGTTCAGATAGGAAGCTAGATAACGATTTACGATTTTTATCAAAATATGTATGACAGGAGTTTTCGTTCAGATAGGCAGCTAGATAACGATTTTAGATTTTTAGGGTAAGCTTAAAGATCTGAGTGTCTGAGAATTTTTGATTTTCGTTACCTGAGACTGGAATCCAAAATAATGGCCGGATTTGTAATAAGCACCCTCAAAATATGTATGACACGAGTTTTCGTCCAGTTAGGAAGCTAGATAACGATTTTAGATTTTTAGGGTAAGCTTAAATATCTGAGTGTCTGATAATTTTTGATTTTCATTACCTGAGACTGGAACCCACAATAATGGCCGGATTTGTAATAAGGACCCTCAAAATATGTATGACACGAGTTTTCGTCCAGATAGGAAGCTAGATAACGATTTTAGATTTTTAGGGTAAGCTTAAAGATCTGAGTGCCTGAGAATTTTTGATTTTCGTTACCTGAGACTGGAACCCAAAATAATGGCCGGATTTGTAATAAGCACCCTCAAAATATGTATGACAGGAGTTTTCGTTCAGATAGGAAGCTAGATAACGATTTTAGATTTTTATCAAAATATGTATGACAGGAGTTTTCGTTCAGATAGGAAGCTAGATAACGATTTTAGATTTTTAGGGTAAGCTTAAAGATCTGAGTGTCTGAGAATTTTTGATTTTCGTTACCTGAGACTGGAATCCAAAATAATGGCCGGATTTGTAATAAGCACCCTCAAAATATGTATGACACGAGTTTTCGTCCAGTTAGGAAGCTAGATAACGATTTTAGATTTTTAGGGTAAGCTTAAATATCTGAGTGTCTGATAATTTTTGATTTTCATTACCTGAGACTGGAACCCACAATAATGGCCGGATTTGTAATAAGGACCCTCAAAATATGTATGACACGAGTTTTCGTCCAGATAGGAAGCTAGATAACGATTTTAGATTTTTAGGGTAAGCTTAAAGATCTGAGTGCCTGAGAATTTTTGATTTTCGTTACCTGAGACTGGAACCCAAAATAATGGCCGGATTTGTAATAAGCACCCTCAAGATATGTATGACACGAGTTTTCGTCCAGATAGGAAGCTAGATAACGATTTTAGATTTTTAGGGTAAGCTTAAATATCTGAGTGTCTGATAATTTTTGATTTTCATTACCTGAGACTGGAACCCAAAATAATGGCCGGATTTGTAATAAGCACCCTCAAAATATGTATGACACGAGTTTTCGTCCAGTTAGGAAGCTAGATAATGATTTTAGATTTTTAGGGTAAGCTTGAAGATCTGAGTGTCTGAGAATTTTTGATTTTCGTCACCTGAGACTGGAATCCAAAATAATGGCCGGATTTGTAATAAGCACCCTCAAAATATGTATGACACGAGTTTTCGTCCAGATAGGAAGCTAGATAACGATTTTAGATTTTTAGGGTAAGCTTAAATATCTGAGTGTCTGATAATTTTTGATTTTCATTACCTGAGACTGGAACCCAAAATAATGGCAGGATTTGCACTTATTAGCACCCCCAAAATATGTATGACAGGAGTTTTCGTTCAGATAGGAAGCTAGATAACGATTTTAGATTTTTATCAAAATATGTATGACAGGAGTTTTCGTTCAGATAGGAAGCTAGATAACGATTTTAGATTTTTAGGGTAAGCTTAAAGATCTGAGTGTCTGAGAATTTTTGATTTTCGTTACCTGAGACTGGAATCCAAAATAATGGCCGGATTTGTAATAAGCACCCTCAAAATATGTATGACACGAGTTTTCGTCCAGATAGGAAGCTAGATAACGATTTTAGATTTTTAGGGTAAGCTTAAATATCTGAGTGTCTGATAATTTTTGATTTTCATTACCTGAGACTGGAACCCAAAATAATGGCAGGATTTGCACTTATTAGCACCCCCAAAATATGTATGACACGAGTTTTCGTCCAGTTAGGAAGCTAGATAACGATTTTAGATTTTTAGGGTAAGCTTAAATATCTGAGTGTCTGATAATTTTTGATTTTCATTACCTGAGACTGGAACCCACAATAATGGCCGGATTTGTATTAAGGACCCTCAAAATATGTATGACACGAGTTTTCGTCCAGATAGGAAGCTAGATAACGATTTTAGATTTTTAGGGTAAGCTTAAATATCTGAGTGTCTGATAATTTTTGATTTTCATTACCTGAGACTGGAACCCAAAATAATGGCCGGATTTGTAATAAGCACCCTCAAAATATGTATGACACGAGTTTTCGTCCAGATAGGAAGCTAGATAACGATTTTAGATTTTTAGGGTAAGCTTGAAGAGCTGAGTGTCTGAGAATTTTTGATTTTCGTCACCTGAGACTGGAATCCAAAATAATGGCCGGATTTGTAATAAGCACCCTCAAAATATGTATGACAGGAGTTTTCGTTCAGATAGGAAGCTAGATAACGATTTTAGATTTTTATCAAAATATGTATGACAGGAGTTTTCGTTCAGATAGGAAGCTAGATAACGATTTTAGATTTTTAGGGTAAGCTTAAAGATCTGAGTGTCTGAGAATTTTTGATTTTCGTTACCTGAGACTGGAATCCAAAATAATGGCCGGATTTGTAATAAGCACCCTCAAAATATGTATGACACGAGTTTTCGTCCAGATAGGAAGCTAGATAACGATTTTAGATTTTTAGGGTAAGCTTAAATACCTGAGTGTCTGATAATTTTTGATTTTCATTACCTGAGACTGGAACCCAAAATAATGGCAGGATTTGCACTTATTAGCACCCCCAAAATATGTATGACACGAGTTTTCGTCCAGTTAGGAAGCTAGATAACGATTTTAGATTTTTAGGGTAAGCTTAAATATCTGAGTGTCTGATAATTTTTGATTTTCATTACCTGAGACTGGAACCCACAATAATGGCCGGATTTGTAATAAGGACCCTCAAAATATGTATGACACGAGTTTTCGTCCAGATAGGAAGCTAGATAACGATTTTAGATTTTTAGGGTAAGCTTAAATATCTGAGTGTCTGATAATTTTTGATTTTCATTACCTGAGACTGGAACCCAAAATAATGGCCGGATTTGTAATAAGCACCCTCAAAATATGTATGACACGAGTTTTCGTCCAGATAGGAAGCTAGATAACGATTTTAGATTTTTATCAAAATATGTATGACAGGAGTTTTCGTTGTTCAGATAGGAAGCTAGATAACGATTTTAGATTTTTAGGGTAAGCTTAAAGATCTGAGCGTCTGAGAATTTTTGATTTTCGTTATCTGAGACTGGAATCCAAAATAATGGCCGGATTTGTAATAAGCACCCTCAAAATATGTATGACACGAGTTTTCGTCCAGATAGGAAGCTAGATAACGATTTTAGATTTTTAGGGTAAGCTTGAAGATCTGAGTGTCTGAGAATTTTTGATTTTCGTCACCTGAGACTGGAATCCAAAATAATGGCCGGATTTGTAATAAGCACCCTCAAAATATGTATGACAGGAGTTTTCGTTCAGATAGGAAGCTAGATAACGATTTTAGATTTTTATCAAAATATGTATGACAGGAGTTTTCGTTCAGATAGGAAGCTAGATAACGATTTTAGATTTTTAGGGTAAGCTTAAAGATCTGAGTGTCTGAGAATTTTTGATTTTTGTTACCTGAGACTGGAATCCAAAATAATGGCCGGATTTGTAATAAGCACCCTCAAAATATGTATGACACGAGTTTTCGTCCAGTTAGGAAGCTAGATAACGATTTTAGATTTTTAGGGTAAGCTTAAATATCTGAGTGTCTGATAATTTTTGATTTTCATTACCTGAGACTGGAACCCACAATAATAATAATAATAATAATAATACCCATTTATTCGTCAACAGAAACTATTACTACAATAATTTTTATGACTTGTCACAAAATTTGAAACTATGTTGATAGGGCTAATATTCAAAATAATATAAAATTATATAAAGTACCTTAAAATAAATACACTGGCTATCACATTACAGCACAAAACAAATTAAATTGAGAGTTATTATAGTACGCACTTAGAAATTCACCAACTGTGTAGAATGCATTTTTAACCAAGTAATTATATAGATTATTCTTAAAGCTATTAAAGTTGGATGAATTTATCTGTGAATTTAAAATTTTGTTATAACATGTTATACCCATATATATATATGAGAATTCTGACACACACTGAGCCGTGAATACTCCTGACGTATGTTGTGAGCAGACCTTGTAACATATCCATGTACCATATTGTTGCGGACATATTGTTCCTCATGTTTTTTTATGTTCATAATCAAGAGATATATATACAGGCATGGCAGAGTTAAAACTTTAAAATTAATAAAAAGTTGTTTGCAATGCGATCTTGGATGAACACCTGCTATGCATCTCATAATTCTTTTTTGGGTAGTGAACACATTATGGGCATGAGCAGAGTTACCCCAGAATATTAGTCCATATGAGAGAGCTGATTGTACCAGTCCAAAGTATAGTTTCCTCAGTACATCCAAAGATACCGTACCATGAAGCTGTCTAGTTATGAAAGAAATTGTACTCAGCTAGCATTCACATAGTTAACATGTGCCTCCCATGTCATTTTTTGGTCTATAATCACACCTAAGAACTTGCTACAATCAACTTTTTCGATTGACGTTTTTTCCAATTTTAATTAAAGCAGAAAAATCCGGCTTTATATTTTTTGGAAGAAATGAGATAATATTTTGTTTTGTTGTTGTTAAGCGTCAGACCATTGTTACTACACCAAGATTGAAACTGTTCAGCAGAGTGATTGGCTTTGCCAATGACGTCCTGGAGTACTTTAGAAGAAACAAAGAAGTTTGTATCATCAGCATAAATCAATGTTTTGTCAGGTATGTTACATGAAAGTGATATATCATTCATGAATATTATGAAAAATAAAGGGCCCAAGACAGATCCTTGTGGAACCCCTGTCCTTACTTCTCTTGGTTCTGATTTACAGTTATTAATTACTACTATTTGTGTCCTTTTTTCTAAATACGACGATACCCACTTATTTGTAATGCCGCGCACTCCTATCCTTTGAAGTTTTTCCAACAATAATTCATGATCAATAGTGTCGAAAGCTCTACTTAAGTCAAACATTATAGCTATTGATTGTTCTTGATCATTTAGAGCTTTGTACACAAATTGACACAGCTGAGCCAAAGCACTTTCTGTTGATCTTCTAGGGCGGAAGCCATGCTGACAGTTATTCAATAAATTATTGTTTTCTATAAATTTACAAAGCCTGATGTAGTAACACATATCAATAATTTTAGCTAGTTGATTAGGAAGGCATATATTTCTGTAATTGGCCATTTCATCTTTAGATCCTTTATTTTTAAAAATCGGTAAAACCTTCGAAATTTTCATTTCGTTGGGATATTCGCCATTTGAGAAAGATTCATTTATCAGATAAGATAATGGTTCAGCAATAACATCACCTACTGATTTTATTACCTCACCACATATCTCATCTATACCTGCAGCTGGCTTGGAAGTGGTTTTGCTAATAATATCCTGTATTTCTTGAGGTGTGGTTGGAGTTAAAAAATATGTCACATCAGATTGTGCCTGTAATTTCAGTTTTTGATACTGAGGAGTGGTAGCGTAGGAATTAATGAAAAAATTATTAAATTCATTACAAATGTTTTGCGTACCTGTTATGGTTTTATTGTTATGACGAAAATTAGAAGGCAGTGGCTTATATCTACATCCTTTGTGCTCATTTATTATTTTCCAACTCTCCTTCATGATATTATTCGTACAACTGAGCCTTTTGTTGTTATAATTCTTTTTAGCAGTTTTTATCTTGTTTTGATATATTTTTTTCAGACTTTTATATCTTTCCTTAATATACACGTTGTTAGTTGTTTTGGATATTTCAAAAAGTTCATATAAGGTATCATGTAGCTGTTTGATTTCTGGAGAAAAACCATGTATTTTTACCAGCCTTCCTTCTAATTTTTTTGTGACTGAATACATTATCAAAAAGATGAAGTAAAGTCATATAGAACCAGGAAAATTTTTCTTGAAAATTATTCAACAGATATATTTCCGACCAGTCTTGAGCACATAGTTTCAATCTAAAGGTCAACATGTGATCCTCTGAGAAATCACGCCTGTATATACACTCTTTTTCATCATCACAAGGATTCATCGGGGGTATGAAAGTGCATATTTGGAAAGTGTGATCGGACATGTGTGTATCACGTACTATGACATTATTGTCTCCGACACTTCCAATATTCATATTTGAAAAAATCACATCAATACAAGTTGAGGAACTGTGCGTTATACGTGTTGGCTGATCTACATGGGCGGATTTGTAATAAGGACCCTCAAAATATGTATGACACGAGTTTTCGTCCAGATAGGAAGCTAGATAACGATTTTAGATTTTTAGGGTAAGCTTAAAGATCTGAGTGCCTGAGAATTTTTGATTTTCGTCACCTGAGACTGGAATCCAAAATAATGGCCGGATTTGTAATAAGCACCCTCAAAATATGTATGACAGGAGTTTTCGTTCAGATAGGAAGCTAGATAACGATTTTAGATTTTTAGGGTAAGCTTAAATATCTGAGTGTCTGATAATTTTTGATTTTCATTACCTGAGACTGGAACCCAAAATAATGGCCGGATTTGTAATAATCACCCTCAAGATATGTATGACACGAGTTTTCGTCCAGATAGGAAGCTAGATAACGATTTTAGATTTTTAGGGTAAGCTTAAATATCTGAGTGTCTGATAATTTTTGATTTTCATTACCTGAGACTGGAACCCAAAATAATGGCCGGATTTGTAATAAGCACCCTCAAGATATGTATGACACGAGTTTTCGTCCAGATAGGAAGCTAGATAACGATTTTAGATTTTTAGGGTAAGCTTAAATATCTGAGTGTCTGATAATTTTTGATTTTCATTACCTGAGACTGGAAACCAAAATAATGCCGGATTTGTAATAAGCACCCTCAAAATATGTATGACACGAGTTTTCGTCCAGTTAGGAAGCTAGATAACGATTTTAGATTTTTAGGGTAAGCTTGAAGATCTGAGTGTCTGAGAATTTTTGATTTTCGTCACCTGAGACTGGAATCCAAAATAATGGCCGGATTTGTAATAAGCACCCTCAAAATATGTATGACAGGAGTTTTCGTTCAGATAGGAAGCTAGATAACGATTTTAGATTTTTATCAAAATATGTATGACAGGAGTTTTCGTTCAGATAGGAAGCTAGATAACGATTTTAGATTTTTAGGGTAAGCTTAAAGATCTGAGTGTCTGAGAATTTTTGATTTTCGTTACCTGAGACTGGAATCCAAAATAATGGCCGGATTTGTAATAAGCACCCTCAAAATATGTATGACACGAGTTTTCGTCCAGTTAGGAAGCTAGATAACGATTTTAGATTTTTAGGGTAAGCTTAAATATCTGAGTGTCTGATAATTTTTGATTTTCATTACCTGAGACTGGAACCCACAATAATGGCCGGATTTGTAATAAGGACCCTCAAAATATGTATGACACGAGTTTTCGTCCAGATAGGAAGCTAGATAACGATTTTAGATTTTTAGGGTAAGCTTAAAGATCTGAGTGCCTGAGAATTTTTGATTTTCGTTACCTGAGACTGGAACCCAAAATAATGACCGGATTTGTAATAAGCACCCTCAAGATATGTATGACACGAGTTTTTCGTCCAGATAGGAAGCTAGATAACGATTTTAGATTTTTAGGGTAAGCTTAAATATCTGAGTGTCTGATAATTTTTGATTTTCATTACCTGAGACTGGAACCCAAAATAATGGCCGGATTTGTAATAAGCACCCTCAAAATATGTATGACACGAGTTTTCGTCCAGTTAGGAAGCTAGATAACGATTTTAGATTTTTAGGGTGAGCTTGAAGATCTGAGTGTCTGAGAATTTTTGATTTTCGTTACTGAGACTGGAATCCAAAATAATGGCCGGATTTGTAATAAGCACCCTCAAAATATGTATGACAGGAGTTTTCGTTCAGATAGGAAGCCAGATAACGATTTTAGATTTTTATCAAAATATGTATGACACGAGTTTTCGTTCAGATAGGAAGCTAGATAACGATTTTAGATTTTTAGGGTAAGCTTAAAGATCTGAGTGTCTTAGAATTTTTGATTTTCGTTACCTGAGACTGGAATCCAAAATAATGGCCGGATTTGTAATAAGCACCCTCAAAATATGTATGACACGAGTTTTCGTCCAGATAGGAAGCTAGATAACGATTTTAGATTTTTAGGGTAAGCTTAAATATCTGAGTGTCTGATAATTTTTGATTTTCATTACCTGAGACTGGAACCCAAAATAATGGCCGGATTTGTAATAAGCACCCTCAAGATATGTATGACACGAGTTTTCGTCCAGATAGGAAGCTAGATAACGATTTTAGATTTTTAGGGTAAGCTTAAAGATCTGAGTGCCTGAGAATTTTTGATTTTCGTCACCTGAGACTGGAACCCAAAATAATGCCGGATTTGTAATAAGCACCCTCAAGATATGTATGACACGAGTTTTCGTCCAGATAGGAAGCTAGATAACGATTTTAGATTTTTAGGGTAAGCTTAAAAATCTGAGTGTCTGAAAATTTTTGGTGATCGTTATCTGAGGCTGAAACTCAAGACAGCGACTGGATGTGTGATTAACACACTCAGACGATATATAATATGAGTTTTCGTTCACATAGGCAGTCAGATAAAGATTTTAGATTTTTAGGGTGAACTTGAAGATCTGAGGATCTGAAAATTTTTGATGCTTGTTACCCGAATTTTCGTCCTGATCGAAAGCTAGATAACGATTTTAGATTTTTAGGGTAAGCTTAAAGATCTGAGTGCCTGAGAATTTTTGATTTTCGTCACCTGAGACTGGAACCCAAAATAATGGCCGGATTTGTAATAAGCACCCTCAAGATATGTATGACACGAGTTTTCGTCCAGATAGGAAGCTAGATAACGATTTTAGATTTTTAGGGTAAGCTTAAAGATCTGAGTGCCTGAGAATTTTTGATTTTCGTCACCTGAGACTGGAACCCAAAATAATGGCCGGATTTGTAATAAGCACCCTCAAGATATGTATGACACGAGTTTTCGTCCAGATAGGAAGCTAGATAACGATTTTAGATTTTTAGGGTAAGCTTAAATATCTGAGTGTCTGATAATTTTTGATTTTCATTACCTGAGACTGGAACCCAAAATAATGGCCGGATTTGTAATAAGGACCCTCAAAATATGTATGACACGAGTTTTCGTCCAGATAGGAAGCTAGATAACGATTTTAGATTTTTAGGGTAAGCTTAAAGATCTGAGTGTCTGAGAATTTTTGATTTTCGTTACCTGAGACTGGAACCCAAAATAATGGCAGGATTTGCACTTATTAGCACCCCCAAAATATGTATGAAACGAGTTTTCGTCCAGATAGGAAGCTTGATAACGATTTTAGATTTTTAGGGTAAGCTTAAAAATCTGAGTGTCTGAAAATTTTTGGTGATCGTTATCTGAGGCTGAAACTCAAGACAGCGACTGGATGTGTGATTAACACACTCAGACGATATATAATATGAGTTTTCGTTCACATAGGCAGTCAGATAAAGATTTTAGATTTTTAGGGTGAACTTGAAGATCTGAGGATCTGAAAATTTTTGATGCTTGTTACCCGAATTTTCGTCCCTGATCGAAAGCCAGACTACCATTTTAGATTTTTAGGCTGACCTTGGAGATTCAAAGACTTCAGAATTTTGTATGTTCTTCCCAGGTCTGAACTCAAAAAAAAACTGCCGTATTTGTAATTAGCATGAAACGAGTGTTTTTAATTTTGAAATTTCGCAAAAAAAATTGCAAGAGCAACTATCAACTTAAAATAGTCAGAAATTGAACTTTTGTTTCCAGCCTACTTGATGTTTATGACTGTCTTCATTGTGTTAGTTTACAGAAGTTTTTGGTGCAACTCGCATCCTGTCTTTTAGCGTAATCATCATCATCATCATCATAGTCACAATGTCTTAACAGACATGTTGTGAACTCGTATAATGCATTTACTCATTTTACGAGTTTCTTTTGGGATATCTTTAGGATCTTCAATGCAGTAGTTTCTCATTTGCTTTCTCTGCATCCTCATGCCGTTGACCAGATGGTATCTACTGATTCATCCGCCTTTAGGGGCAATTTCTCACTCCAAGGACAAGAGGGTGCCCTGACTCTTCTCAACTCGTCCACCCAAAGTTGTTGGTTGAGAAGAGGTTACTGCTTATACCGACAGTAGTTCAGTTCCTTTTAGTCGCCTTTTACGACACGCAGGATATACGATGGGAGATATTCTAACCCGCCCCCACACGGGTTTTTTTCAGCGTAAAGCGTTACATAAATAAGCCGAAGGACCAAACAGAAAACAAGCTACAATTTTCTGCACTTGGAATTGTATGTCTCATATTCCGTTCGGCAGCCTAGAGCAAGATTGCAGTCGCTCCTAAAACCCGCAAATTCCGTCTGAGTACGGCCACCCAGACAGATCTCGGTATTTAAATCAGAAAAGCCTCCAGTAAGCGACACTTCAAGCAAGCCATGTCGAACTCACCGTTTTCGCTCAAGTGTTTGCAGCGACTCCATGTATTATTTATCCCCTCATCTCCCCTTTTCTGCCTTTTTCTAAAAAAAGCCATCTAGACGTACAAGGACGCCTTGCACGCACTAGCGTATTTGTTACTCTTTTGCGCTGTCTGCCTTTGTGTGGCCCCCTATTCCCAATCCCCTGTAGTGGTTTCGAGCAAAGAATGACGACTTCTTGTTTGTTGTCCTCTCCTCTATTTTGTCACATTATTCCCTTGGGTCATGATCATCATCATAGTCACAATGTCTTAACAGACATGTTGTGAACTCGTGAAATGCATTAAGTCGGAGCTAGAGTATTGCCGACACGAATATTATCAATAGTTTTTACTGTCAGTTCAGTGGCGCTCTTGATACTCATATCCAGCAACTCTTTTGTCGTATCGACCCAGCGTGTAGGGGGACGGCCACGGCGCCGCCCACTTGGGGCGTGACCCTGAACTACAAGTTTCTCCATATTATTGCTTCTGTGTATATGTCCGAAGAATGTAAGCATTCTCGTCGACACAATGGCGGATAGTCTCTGTGGATTACCGAGCTTATCCAGTATAGAAACGTTAATTCCATGGGCGGTTTAAGGAACTCTCATCATTCTCCACCACGTCCACATTTCAAAAGCATCCATGCGAGCTCGATCTGCCTTTTTAACAGTCCAAGTTTCCGAGGCATACAAAAATATGAAGAACACAAGAGACTGAACCAGCGACATTTTGGTAGCTTTAGTGATGTTATGGTCACGCCATATTTTAGTAAGCTTTGTCAGAGCCACACGTGCCTGTTGAATGCGCCATCGAATCTCATTTCCACAGCTACCAGAATTGTCGATCAAAGAACCGAGGTACACAAAACTTTGAACTACTTCACAACGGCCTACTGACTTTATTGCTCGATGATTATCGTGCTCTCTATCTAAGATGATAACCTTGGTCTTGTTGTAGTTAATATCACTGTGTTGTTCTAAGATGCTTAATAGAGCTACTAGTTCTTCCTGAGAAGCAGCAATAAGGGTTGTATCGTCAGCAAATCTTAAGTTGGATATTTTGCTTCCGCCAATATTTATACCGCCATTTCAGTTGTCCAAAATACCTGTCTCATCAAAAATTCAGAGTAAATGTTAAATAATATCGGAGATAATACACATCCCCGACAAACTCCTTTGCTGGTTGCAGTCTGACGACACAGAGGTTACCATCAATTCTTACACGAGTCGAATTAGACTCATAGAGTTGCTGTACGAGAAACGCTGGGTGATAAGGGACTCCCATAGAGATGAGGATTTCCCACAATTTAATTGCACTTAAGTGCAAATTATCGCGGCGATTTCAGTGCATTTTTGGCATCTAGGAAATATTGATTATAAACTATTGTATTTGTTAAAGAATATCATTTTTTGAATGAAGAACTGGGTAGTGGGGTAGTATACAGAGCATGGATGATAGGATAGGATGTTTAAGGTTAAGTAAGTTGGATAAATCTCGCACTTTTGTAATTTACTTACAGATAATAAAGCCACCTGTCATCTCGGAAACAACCATTTTATTTCATACACCCACTATTTTTTTGTTTTGCTTCTAAAAAAAATTTGTACACCCCATTTATATGCAAAGAATTCATGATGAATTAGACAAATTAGTACAAAACACTTTCACGTACAATAAATTCGAATGAATGAATATAACTTACAAATTGTAATTCAGAATTCCAAAGACAACTGCGTAATCTCGATGAAGAATATCACAATATTATTACACTGCTCTCAAAATTTACTCTACGAGAGATATCGCGTCCATTAGAGCTATTGTAATACAATTACGCTTTTTCATTCGATTACTCATCGGTATTGCTAAGCCGACCCTGTGCTGGAAAACGTGAACGGCTATACTCGCAGCTAGTGCTGAGGAGCCGACGTGGGGTTATGAGAGGTCATTTTTTCGGAGACAAACTGTCTGTATGATTTCGACGGAGTTGCGCTACTGTATAACATGGATATACTGTGCTTTTCTCCATATTAAACTATGTGCCATGAACTGAAATTCTTCTGATATTTCTCCCATCACATGGCGACTGATACAGATTTCAGTTAGCCAAAACGTCACACGTCAAGGTTAATGGATACAAATGAGCGCAAAAATTAAATAAATCACGCCGGTGCTTTTTTTGTCAGCTAAGCCGCAATCATTCATACGAATGCGAGTGTGAGCGGCAGATTTTATTAACTAAATGGGTTGTACGTAATCCCGCTGAACTTATTTTTTTTTAATTTTATTTTGCGGCATCAACTACGACGGTTATTAGCCGCTTCCCACCGTCCGGTTTAGGTCTCATTTTAAGGGAGAGGAGAACACTGGGACACCTTTCACGTCACAGGACTGTCTGGGCTACTTTATTGATACGATGCACAAGGGGGTCCACGGATAGTTTGAGGAGATAACAGGGCTTAACACATTTAGGTAAAGGTTCATGATTAGTTTCAGTTACTTTTTGTAGGATAAGGTCATGCATACAAAAACTCCTTATTTTTCTATTTGCGACGTTTCGACTTATATTAAGTCATCTTCAGGCAACTAAAAACAATTGATGGTGTAGGCTATTGATACACAATTACACAGACTTACTTAAACTTAAACAACAGCTATATACAGAAGGAACCTACCAATGACTTTTAATTTTTTTTAATAAAAAAAAATTTAAATAAAAAATTTAGATGGATGCCACTTGCTGAAACGCTCGAGTGATTCGATTTATGTTAAAAATACTATAAGACATGCACAAATATGTCAGATACAAGAAAAGTTGACTTACCAGAAAATCGAAGTTTTTATAGTTATTAGGAAAAAAAAATCATAAGAATTTGACTAGATAAACAACTGGATTAATAAAACACTGCCAACGGTATTAAAATATAACGCCACAAGACACGTATAGTAAAAACGAATAAAATTATAACAAACAGGAACAGAATGAAAACAGCAATGTGCCTATACACACCAAGGACGGGTAGGTGGATGATCTGGTAAAAGATACTAAGCGTTTTTCCGTCTAAAGCATAATATTTTCATGTGTTTTTCAGCCAAAACCCATAGGCGGAGTACGGAAAATAGATAATATGATGTAGAGTTAGGCTTTGGTTCATCTATTAGGCAATTTTTTGATCAAATTATGATACACATTGCTTAAGGCGTTGATATCCTGTCTGTAGTTTACTGATTTGTGTTTTTGAATGTGGATCATCTCGCTGATTAGTCTTTTAGATAACATCTGTTGATTACTCAAAATTGATGTTTTTTCAAAGTCAAAGTGATGATTTTCATTTTTCACATGTTGTACTAGAGCGGTGGGAGCAGAAATGCTATTCACCCTACATTCATCTCTTCTATGTTCAGCTATTCTAGTTTTTATGTATCGGCCTGTCTGTCCTAGTAGCAATTGTTGCAATCCTTACAAGGGATCTTGTATACGACGTTAGATATTAAATCAAAAGGTGTTTTTTCTTTTTTTGTAGTGAAAAACATTTTCCCTATTGTATTTTCATTGCTGAAGGCAATTTTTATACTGTCAGAACTCAAAATTTGTCTTATTTTCTCAGATAAGTGCCTTACATATGGAATTTTGTAGTATCTGGTACTAGTAGTGGATGGCTTATTTAAATTATCAACAGTTGTGTTCTGATTAAGGATCTTATTAATAAGCGACATAGGGAAATTGTTACGCCAAAGAAAAGACCTAATTTTGTTTAAGGCAATTGTATGGAATTCAGCATCTGCTATGGTCAGGGCCCTATGCTTAAGATTTTCATGATTAGCTTAAATTATTACAGGAAAACATATCCTGACTACGGAAATAGATGTAAAAGTAAGTGTTGCATTCGTGGGTATTGTTGAACTTAATATCGGGAATTTCAGTCAGAATAGCTTTAAACGTTAAAAAACTTGTTTTTACGTATGGACATCACGACTTGAAACCATTTCAGTCAGAGGTGGATGCTATCCTGCACTGTGCAAGGATAGACAATGGGTGTGCGTACAAAAATAAAAGGATCCTAACACTCACAGACAGTTAAGCTACGTTCAGGACTCTAGAAACCCCCAAAAGTGACAGCAAATTGTAAAGACTCAGTAATAACAAAGAGAAACGCCCCGAGATTTTCGTCAAATGAAACTAAAACTCAAAACTGCGACCGGATTTGTAACAGCACCTGCAAATTATCCAAAACATGATGTTTCGTCTTAATCGAAAGCCAAATAAAGATTTTTTATTTTTTAGGCAAAGCTGAAGATTTGAAAGATCTGAAATTTTTGATTTTTGTCAAACGAGACTGAAATTTAAAACTGCGATCGGATTTGAAATCAGCATGTGCAAATTATCCAAGACACGAGATTTCGTCTTAATAGAAAGTCAAATAAAGATTTTCGATTTTTGAGGCAAAGCTGAAGATTTGAAAGATCTGAAATTTTTGATTTTCGTCAAACGAGACCGAAACTCAAAACTGTGACCGAATTTATAATCAACACCCTCAATTTATCCAAAACACAAGGTTTGATCTTAATAGAAAGCCAAATAAAGATTTTCGAGTTTTTAGGCAAAGCTGAAATTTTTTATTTACCTACATAAAAAGAGGCTGAAACTCAAAACTGCGAACGGATTTATAGTCAGCACTTGCAAATTATCCAAAACACGAAGTTTCTTCTTAATAGAAAGCCAAATAAAGATTTTCGATTTTCCAGGCAAAGCTGACTATCTGACAGATCTAAAATTTTTATTTTTGTTAATCGAGACTGAAATAAAAATGCGAATGGTTTTGTAATCAACACCCTCAATTTATCCAAGACACAAGGTTTGATCTTAATAGAAAGCCAAATAAAGATTTTCGAGTTTTTAGGCAAAGCTAAAGATTTGAAAGATCTGAAATTTTTTATTTACCTACATCAAAAGAGATTGAAACTCAAAACTGCGACCGGATTTGTAATCAGCACTTGCAAGTTATCCAAAATACGAAGTTTCGTCTTAACAGAAAGCCCAATTAAGATTTTCGATTTTTTTTGGCAAAGCTGAAGATCTGACACATCTGAAATTTTTTATTCTCGTCAAATGAGACTGAAATTCAAACCTACGACTGATTTTGTAATCAGCACCCTTAATTTAATCAAAACACGAGGTTTCATGTTAATAGAAAGCCAAATAAAGATTTTCGAATTTTTAGGCGAAGCGGAAGATTTGAAAGATCTAAAATTTTTGATCTTCGTCAAATGAGACTGAAACTCAAAATTGCAACCGATTTTGTAATCAGCACCCTCAAATTATCCAAAACACGAAGTTTCGTCTTAATAGAAAGCCAAATAAAAATTTTCGATTTTTTTGGCGAAGCTGAAGATCTGACACATCTAAAATTTTTGATTTTCGTCAAATAAGACTGAAATTCAAACCTACGATTGATTTTGTAATCAGCACCCTTAAGTTAATCAAAACACGAGGTTTCATGTTAATAGAAAGCCAAATAAAGATTTTCGAACTTTTAGGCCAAGCGGAAGATTTGAAAGATCTAAAATTTTTGATCTTCGTCAAATGAGACTGAAACTCAAAACTGCAACCGATTTTGTAATCAGCACCCTCAAATTATCCAAAACACGAGGTTTCGTCTTAATAGAAAGCCAAATAAATATTTTCGAATTTTTGCAAAACACGAGGTTTCGTCTTAATAGAAAGCCAAATAAATATTTTCGAATTTTTAGGCAAAGCTGAAGATTTTAAAAATCTGAAATTTTTTGTTTTCGTCAAATGAGACTGAAACCAAAAACTGCAACCGAATTTGTAATCAGCGCCCTCAAATTATCCAAAACACGAGGTTTCATCTTAACAAAAAGCTAAATAATGATTCGATTTTTTTGATAAACCTGATGGTCTGAAATATGACGGTCTGAAAGATGTGACCATTTTAATTTTCATCGGCAAAACGGTTGTTATTTCACCGTTTAACTTTCCTGCTCTTTCTTCAGACAATTTTCGCTGAAAAGAGGTTGAAAAGTATCGGAGACATTACGCATTTCTGTCCAACTCCTCTTCCAATTCTTATCTCATCTGTCATTGCCATCTCTAAAAACAGCTCTTTGATTATTATAATATAGGTTGCTGATAAATCTTATGTCGTTGAGGTCAATATAAGTTTTTCGTGGCTTACACGATCAAATGCTTTGTTGTGTCTTGTCTGAACGAGTCTTAATACAGGTAAAAAGCTTTACCAAACTATTTTTCATTCTAATTCGTGCTCAAGAAGTGGTATACTCTGTAACGGTTCACCCGTTTTCAAAATTATTTTTATATTATTTACTTGGCTACCATATACAAATAGTTTACAACTTCCATTTTTAGCAACCGCTTCCTCATTATACTAGTACATTTTTATAACTATTTTGCTTCTCACCTCTACCTTTTTCCCATCTCTACTTCCTTCAGGTGAAAATATTACTTTATTATACACACTGCGCAAGTGTGCCAAATTTTGGGAAAATCTAATGAGTGGGGGGGGGGGGGGATGCTCTCTCTCTAGCTTCTAGATAAAATGTAATGGTTTATTCCTTTTGCTTTCTGAACTCAAACAGTAAAGACATATAGAGTAGCTATGTCTCTCTAAGATAATTTTTGTGTCTGTGCCAATTATGTGATAGTCAAGGTAATCAAGGTTTCCCATATTTTCATTGCTTCTTCATATTTATTTTAAAGCTATGTGTAGGAATGTGATTTTTCCGATTTATACATTTTTTTTCACGAACATGTGATGGCGAACCTTTTAATCTTTAAATATCTAGTCAATCATACACTGTATATTTATCAATTATCTAGCAAAAGAGTCGCTGAACATTATTCTTTGCTTCTAGCCATATATTTTTGTGTTAAGGTGCCTTATCTTGTGTGTATTTAATGTTTCACATTTTTTTTATGACATTCCTTACGTAAAAATACCTAGCACTCAGATTTACTAATTGAGAACGCAATGAAAAGATCTGTTGGACATTTATGTAATTTCATTTTACGAGGCCTGAGGAAAAAGTTTGTAAATTTTTGAACATACTTTATACATTTTTTTTATTTATCACTATATATCTGAAAAGATCCGGTAGGACTGAAAATACAAAGCATTTAAGAATCTTTTTTTACTATTGTTCTATCTATTCGCTCTTGTATATATCTACGTTTTCTTTTTTGATCTTTACCATGTGAACATTTGAAGGTTATCTGCTTTTTGGCTTTTTAATGTGCCCATGCTACTTCATAGATTCGTTTCTGAAGTATATGAATGCAATTTATCAAAATGTAAGAACGCATGAAGATCCATACTTCAGAAACAGATCCTGAAGTCCTGTGAAGTTCTCCACAAGGTGCTAATACCAGCCATAACTCGTTCACAGAAAAACCACCCTTTTGTCAGGGTGCTACCATGAAGACCTAACCTTCTTTTCTCGGGGTGCCACCATCAACATCTTTTTCCGGGGTGCCAACATCAAGACACCTTTGGAGCACCTCCTTGCCTTTGGAAGGGCACCACATCTCTTCCATGCCACCATTATGAACACTTTTTCGGGATGACACCACCTGAACTCCTTCTGAAGAAGCCAGCCCCTTGGAGCACCAGCTTCTCTTTGGAAGGGCACCACAAGGACATCCCTCCGAAGTTAAGTTCTTGTTTAAAAAAAATAAAATGTACTGCATTCATATATACCGAAATAAATCTTTATTAAAACCATTGTTGTCCTAGTTTTCATTTCTTGGCGGCTAGATAGACTCACGCACACACGCACGCACCCACATACAACTCTTAAGAAGTGTGCTGTATACTGGTATACGGTCTGGACAATTATTATTGAACAATGTTTTTTGACAAAGTCCTTTGCAACACTTGATAGTAAAATAAATTAATCTCAATCAAAAGGTTCGTTGACTGCAACACTATAAAACTTTTTCACACGTATGCCAGATAGAAAATCCTGATAAGTTCAGTATCGTTGTATAGAACACGGTATGCTATAAGCACAATTTGATATATGCATGATTTAATGTCGGTGCACTGCGTTTATTATTGACCATATATGTATAATATTCCATTTATCCAGGGGATCGATAAGAGTCATTGAATTATGTAAAAGGCTCACTGTGTTATGCATTTCAAACATGAAAAATGCAAATGGCTTCCATACATGCATGCGGCTCATAATTTCGCGTCTTTGGATCAAATTGTAGCTATGTGATGGAGAATGCATTAATAAAATAGCGAAATGAATTTATAATATTCCCTATACCGACCTCTGTGTGTTTACAAAATACAGCGAAATGTATACGTACAAACGAAGTGGAATGTAGCAATTTAAATCGGCGTTTGCTGTTTTATAGTTTCTCCGTCCTTTGTTGCGTTTGATATCGAGTATTTATATTAATATAAAATTAATTTTCCATTCGTATGTTTATTACCCTCTTTGCTTTGAAGATCAAATGTATAATAAACTATATAATGAGACTAAACCGGCTAAGCCTCGTCAATGATACATTTTTTATGGTCAACCTACCGCAAAGGCTGAGAGCCTATGGCGCTGTACAAGCGCTGCGCGAGGATAAGTGTCTGTGTACATTAGATTTGAAACGCTGCAAGTTGTAGCTAAATATATGTCTTGAAAAGGGTTATTTTCCAGAAGCTTGGCGTCGTGCTCTCGTTATCCCTATACCTTAGAAAGCAAACGTTACAGACGTAAGTGATTTAAGGCCTATAAATCTGCTACCTATATTATCTAAAGTCTTGGACAGTCTTGGAGCAAAAATCAGATTATTACTTATATTGAACATTGCAAAATACTTCCAGAGAGACAATCCGGCTTTCAAGAATCTTACAGCACGACATCTGCGTTGTTAAATCTAATAGATAGTGTGGTTGAAGCTACTGACAAAAAAAAAGGCAGTTGCCGTGTTGTCTGTTGACTATTCCAAGGCCTTCGATAAAATGAATCATGAACTAAGATATTATGGCTTTGATGATAGGTCTCAAAATTTCTTTAGATCATACCTTACAAATCGACAACAACGTGTGTGCATTAAAGGAATGAGGTCTGAGATGAAACCTGTTCCTTCTGGAGTGCCTCAGGGGTCAGTTTTAGGTCCCTTGTTGTTTTTGATCTACACTGCCGATTTGCCCAAACATAGTACTTTTTCAGAAATTTATTTATACGCTGATGACACTCAAATAGTTCATACTTTTCGCCCTGAAGACGTTCAGTACGCAAAAGAAAATTTTCAACGTGATATCGCGCAAGTTATGAAATACTCTACAGATCATAATTTATCAGTAAATCCAGCAAAATCAAGTGTAACACTTTTTTGTCCAGAAAATCAGAGGCAGCATATACAATCAGTTTTGAAATTAAACATAGGAAGCCAAGAACTCCAGTTTCAAGATTCAATAAAAATATTAGGCGTAACAATAGATAATCAATTGAAATTCACTGCTCACACAAAAAATATAATGCAAAAAATATATTTAAAATTAAGAACGCTATACGCACACAGACATATTTTAAATTTTAAAATGCGCAAAAAGCTATGTGAGGCCTTGGTACTATCTATTTTCAACTATTGCAGTATCGTCTATTTTGATTTTATCAACGAGCAAACTAAGAACAGAATCCAAATTGTTCAAAACAGTTGGTTGACCTCATCAAATACCAATATATAGTTTTTGTCTATCGTATTATGATGAAATCAAAACCCAGCTACTTGCGAGACAAACTTATTTTTCGTTGTGTACTCATAGTAGGCACTTGAGGGATCAACGTAGTCTCTGTATTCCTTACCATCGAACTACCCTCTTGAAAAACTGCTTTTCATATTTATCTGTAAAATTTTATAACAGTATTGATAGTACCTGGAAATCCTTGCCATTATCAAGTTTTAAAAGGAAAGTTAAATCTTTTATCTTAAGCACCCTTTAATCCCTGTGATACATTAGTTTCTGAATCAGTTTGTGTAAGAAGATAGATATGTGCAGATAGTTGTGTGTAGATAGATATGTGTTTTTTCCATAAATTTATTCGCTGGTCCTTTTACCTAGTTATCTAGGTTGTTTTGTGCAACATTTATTTGCTAATCGTTGTATTTCTACATTTTATGTTTCTTTTGTTTTTTTTCTTACACCTTTTATATACTGTGTTGGAGGTTAAGTGTAAGAGTAGCTTTAGCTAAACTTCGCCTCCATCACACTCACTCTAAGGTATTGTAGCGTTGGAAATAAATACGATTTTATTATTATTATTAAATTCTCCGGCAGCTCATTTCACAGCCTCCCGCAAGGAAGGAATGCTGGAGGAGACTGGTTCGAGGAGTAGCGACCTCGACCTGGTAAGGATGAGCTTGCAGAGCCTCTATAGTGTTCCTCGTTCGGACGGCCTTTGGTGTTATTATCTAGGAGAGCTCATTCGAACATCTTCCGTGATAGAATCTGTAAAATAGGGATAGGTCAGCCACCCTTTTTCGACGTTCCAGGTTGTGGAGGTCCTTTGTGAGGTTAGGCGTATCGATTGGTCTAATCGCTCTCTTTTGGATAGTGTCCAAAAGCTTTAGAGAGTGCTTCGGAGCGCATTTATAAACATGGGAGCAGTACTATAACGACGGTCGGATCTGTGCCTTGTAGAGCAGCAGTAGTTGCTCTGGTGTGTACAGCTTCCTACAGCGGAACAAAGCTCCAAGCTTCTGGGATGTTTTTTGAGCAATACTGACGACGTGGTCGTACCAGGACATGTGACTCTACTATTGGGTGATCCTCTACAGTTGGTGAGTCAACGTGATACTCCTTTGCCAGTGTTGTTGTGAAGTGAAGAGCGCTGTAATATTTCTTTTCAAACTAGTGCATGGTATGATTGATTGCTCTTCTCTTCTATTACAACTTGACTTCAATGTCCCTGCAGTTGCATTGCGGTCGTTTGATTCCTTCTGGGTAAAGAGATGGAACACAAACTAAGGAGTGAACTCTCCCATAAATTTTTCTACAAAAAATTTTAATTGCATTTCTGGTAGATGTGATATACACGCAGACTCATTAAGTTCTATTTTAGTGGCTCTCGCTGATTCATATCACCAAATATATTGATCTTCTCTAGTGTATAATCTGAATTTTTGTTTAACAAGTGAATATTGCTGATTTGTTTTTTATTTTGAATGTATGAGTGATAAATTAGTGCTTTTTGGCTTCTTATTTTATGTATGTTGATGGCACTTGTTACTTTTATGCACCATGCTTAATTTGAATTTTTGTAATAAGGCCTTTAAGCCATTTTTTGATTTCTTCTGTTTCTTGATTGTTCTTTTATGAATACTTTTTCCTGTAATTGGAACTTTGTTCTGTTGGGAAATAAACTATTTACTATTTACTACTATTTACTAAGTGTTGAAGCCATACTGGCGATCATTTATGATGTTATTCTTGTTCAGGTATTTCAGGAGCTGTGCGTTAAAGACAGTCTCCATAACCTTAGACATGATGCTGAGAAGAGCCACAGGTCTATAGTTGATGGGATCGGTTTTTTGCCTATCTTGGGAATGGGTTGTACGCAACCAATCTTTCATGAAGAATAGGTGCAAGCTCAGCGGCACAGCGTTTAAGGGCAATGGCTTGAATTTGGCCAGGACCAGTAGCTTTCTTCGTGTTTAGTTTTTGGAGGATGCTTTTTAAATCTCGCTGTTTGAATTTGACCACTATCATTCTCGAGTTTACGTTTATGGTGGTGGTCGGAGTACCTCCTTGGAAGTTTACAGTATAATTGGCTTTGAAAAGCCTCCCTAAAATATCTGCTTTTTCTTTAGGAGTAGAGGCGAACTATGTTTGTTTATTATTATTACAACATCCCTATAACCGTAACACAACAGCCAGAAAAGGAGTTTGTCAGGGATGTGTATTATTTCCGATATTATTTAACATTTACCCTGATATGTGTTGAGCCAGGTATTGGACAACTGGAATGGCGGTATAACTATTGGCGGAAGCAAAATATCTAACTTAAGATTTGCTGACGATACAACCCTTATTGCTGCTTCTCAGAAAGAACTAGTAGCACTATCAAACATTCTAGAACAACGCAGTGCAGCATATGGTCTTGGTATTAACTTCAACAAGACCAAGGTTATGATCGTAAGTAGAGAGCATGATAATCATCGAGAAATAAAATCAGTAGGCCGTTGTCAAGTAGTTCAAAGTTTTGTGTACTTTGGTTCTTTGATCGACAATTGGGGTAACTGTGAAAATGAGATTCGACGGCGCATTCACCAGGCACGTGTGGCCATGACAAAGCTTGCTAAAATATGGCGTGACCATAACATCAATAAAGCTACCAAAATGACGCTGGTTCAGTCTCTTGTATTCTCCATATTTTTGTATGCCTCGGAAATTTGGACTGTTAAAAAGGCAGATCGAGCTCACATAGATGCTTTTGAAATGTGGAGTCGAGGAGAATGCTGAGAGTTCCTTATACTGCCCATCGAACTAATGTTTCCATACTGAATGAGCTCGGTAATCCAAAGAGATTATCCTCCATTATATCGGCGAGAATGCTTACATTCTTCGGACATATTCACAGAAGCGATAATATGGAGAAAGTTGTAGTTCAGGGTCATGCCCCGAGTGGGCGGCGCCGTGGCCGTTTCGCTACAAGCTGGGTGGATACGACGAAACAGTTGCTGGATATGAGTATCAAGAGCGCTACTGAACTGACAGTAAATCGCGAACGATGGCGAGCTGCAGTTCTCAAAACTATTGATAATATTCGTGTCGGCAATACTCTAGCTCCGACTTAGTGCATTTTACGAGTTCACAAGACTATGATGATGATAACCGTAAATGTAAGACAGTGATTAAATATAGACGTTCTGGAAAGGACTTATGAACAGAGTGTTAGTGATTGTTTTGGAACTATAATTACTATTGCATACCGCGGTTTTGCCCGTGGTTTAGTTGTGTTGTGTTCAGTTGTCTGTGATTGTAAAAGTAGGTAGATAATTTTGTTTATTCTTAACAATAGGAAGAGATATATAATAATTCCTCTATTGTAAAATTTAATGACAAATCACCTTTATGTTCTATAATATTTTACGTTGCATTTTGACTTTGTGATTCAGTGTTTGTGATGTAAAATTGTCGACTGATATCAATGTACATATTTTGTAATATGAACCATATATAAACTATAAAAATGATAAAAGATTGCTGTCAAAGCTTGGTTTTCTTATTTCTAGTAGAGTTTGAATGAGGAAATGCAGAATCAGACATAAACAAAAATACATTAAAAGATATTTGAGCTGCAGTTGCAATACTTGATTTTCATTTGGCTTTCAAAATGAAAACAAAATTGCTTACGACTTGTGGTTTATTATGACTAAACCTACTGGCCACTTTGCAGTCATGCTCTTTATCTCAATCAAACAATTAGTAAGGATCCTAGGTTTATAGTCTTTGCTCCTGAAAAGAATATAGGAGATGGCACTTTTAGATTGAAAACGCATGCCATGCCTACAATTATTTTTTTCATTTTCAAAGCCAGAAAAGAAAAATGTGACTGCCACATTTTTTGCAAGAAAATTAAAGTTGGTATGTTTATCTGTCCAGCTACACATGTAACGGTTCACCCGTTTTCAAAATTATTTTTATATTATTTACTTGGCTACCATATACAAATAGTTTACCACTTCCATTTTTAGCTACTGCTTCCTCATTATACTAGTACATTTTTATAACTATTTTGCTTCTCACCTCTACCTTTTTCCCATCTCTACTTCATTGAGCTGCAAATATTGTTAATTATACACACTGCGCAAGTGCGCCAAATTTTGGGAAAATCTAATGAGTGGGGGGGTATGCTCTCTCTGTCTACCGAAGTTAGCTTCTAGATAAAATGTAATGGTTCATTCCTTTTGTTTTCTGAACTCATACAATTAACAGCTAATGTAATTATGTCTCTCTAAGACAATCTTTTGTGTGTGTGCAACATGTGATGATCAAGGAAAACCACCCTTTTTGTCGGGGTGCCACCATGAAGACCAGGTCTTTTTTCCGGGGTGCCAACATCAAGACACCTTTTTTTTCCGGGGTGCCACCACCAAAGCCACCTTCCTTTTCTCGGGGTGCCAACATGAAGACACCTTTGGAGCACCACCTTCTTTTCGGAAGGGCACTACCTGGACTTCCTTCTGAAGTTAAGTTCTTTTTGAAAAAAATAAAATGTACTGCATTCATATATATACTAAAATAAATCTTTATTAAACCATTGTTGTCCTATTTTTCATTTCTTGGCGGCTAACTAGACTCACGCATTCACGCACACACGCACGCACCTACATATCCTAGTCTCATGCAGACCAATTGAGCTGCTGGTTGCTATGAGTAATAAAAGTGTCGCCTGGTGGTTCATGACCAAGCAACATTTTTATTGTTACACGCACACATCTACCTAGCTATAAATGTATCTCCCACTTTCTCCGTTTGGGGCACGGGGCACAGCGTGTTTAGAAATTCAATCCGGCTTCATTCCATAATCACAACCCCCGAAAGGAATTTTTCTTCATTCAGCGTAACCTGCCTCACTTTATTTATGTGGATCGTTTAAGGCGCCGTATCCGAAAATTAAATGAAAAAAAAGCCTGCAAGGGAAATATTTACCTCCGAGAGAATTTATGACCCAGAGATGATTTATTTTGGGAGCAATTTTGCTGCACAAAGAAACAACGTGTCGAAATACGCTAGCCCTATAAAAGTCAGATTTTTTCCTCTTTCAGCCATGTATAATTGCATATATGTTTCATTTAAGCAAAGCATACAATCTGTTCAATGTACAAAAATTATTACTGCAACAGCAGTTCGTGATAATTCATCTGATAAAAATTAATTTTGTTTCAATGGCCCTTGTCGTTCGCTGAGCTATAATCAGTATTCGGCGGGACTGATTTCCCGACTCAATGAACGTAAGAATAAATAACAGGGGGTGATCTCAGTGCTACTATCGCCGCGAATTCGTCAACATGGATGAAGTTGTTCCGTTCTGTTGTTTCGGTGTTAGCCGTGTTGTGTCATCTAGTGTTTTTGCTTTTTGCATCAGCAATTGTGTGATTTAAATACGTCCAGTCATATATTAAATAGGATAGGAGTTTTTATAACAGCCATCCCTAATTGTTTATTTTTGAGAGTCTTTGATAAATACTCAAACAGACACATACATTAAAATGAATAGTGTCAGAATAAAGTACGCTCCAAATGCAACAACTAAAAAGAAGCAAGATTTTTTGAATCTTAGAATAGGTTTATTACTCAATGAAAATAGGATAACTGGATTAGAATATATAAAAAGTGTATGTCATTTTTATGGTGAGAACCTTAGTTAGTAATTATGGTTTTTTATGTATATATTGATATAAGACGATTTACGAACATGTTTGTACATAATGTTATGTATTATTAACAATTAACAATTTAGAAAAGTATAATTTTCTTTCAATGTCAATAGTTTTCGTTTTATTATTAACTGCTCTAACAAAAGGATTTATTAGTTTCAGTCTAAACAAAACCGCGCATTGGGTATATTATCACCTTCCGAAAATTGCAAAAAAGTATCAAAATTGTCACAATAATTGTTGATATTGTCGAAATTGCCTAAAATAATGGAAATATGTATCAAGAAATTAACTTTTCTAGTTAAGTTCTAGTTAGTTAAGTAGAGAATTCTCTATAACAATAAGTGCGAATAAAATTTTGGGTTTGTAATTTAAAAAAAGGCATTGTGATGTCATATAGTTTTCAAGATCACTAACAGAAGTAGGTAAAGTAAATGCCACTAAATTGTTCCTTTAGATAAAAATTAATTTGACCTGTTACATAATATTATTTTTATATAATATTTTGCTATACAAATCCAAATTAATTTTTAGAATACCTCCAAACAGGTACTCTACACCGAAAAGAGACCATCGCTGCAATTTACAACATCTTTTATGGTCACCTTTGAGATTTATAGGATTATACCCTAACCGCGGCTGCAATTTGTATCCGCCCACTATACACTTCCCATTGGAGAAAACGTCGCTGTATTTGAGGAATGCTGAGTGTAACCTCCCATTGAATCCAAGTGTAAGCTTTTAACAAAATGACAGATTCTTCTGTGTGTACTTGTGTAAACAGAACTTAAACAATCAACAACAACCTCTCTCGCAAACTTCCTGACAAAGCCACTTACCTCTCGGTCAAACTGCAGAAATCAACTAATGGAATAATGTATATCTCATACTTATCCGGCAAACGCTGGGATTCAGTTTCCTTTGAAACATTTATATTCTCCCTAAGCATAAATCTGTCAAGAAAGGCAATAAAAATTCATAAGGCTTTACTAAAGTGCATCTGTTTAGCATTCAAAAAGCAGACCTTTGATTCGGCGTTTTGTGCCGTATAAGTGAAGACCCCACGCATATCCCTCAATCGCCATGGAGTTTTTTTGCATCCAATGCCGTTTAGAGTTTGAAGACAGATACCACACGCAGCAGGATGAAAAGACGCTGTAAAGGACAAGTTTTTGTTGGACCATTTTTGGTAAATTGAGAGCAGGTGGATGTCTACTTCGGTGTACTTAATCAGCAATTTGATCAGTGTATCTGTCATTCTATTTCTTCACTTTAGTTTTGTCTGTCTGTTTGTTAAAAAGACTTTGTTTGGAGTAAATTACTACTCTGATAGTAATCAGATAAACATGTAACCTCTAAAAGCTATAGCGATTAGCCAACTATTTGCAATTGGACCTGTTGCAACCAACACTATTCCCAACGCATGATAATTGGGGGGCTTTGAATAAAACTTTTTTTGCGATAAATGGAAAGATCTTATGTAAGATTTATATCAAAACTGTTTTTGTTTTCTTTTTTTTTTCAATAATGCAAGAGTTATATCAAATTAAAAATAAGTTTTTGAATCCAGCACCGAAGACGCGCCGACAGTTTCCGAACTTGTGTGACGTCACGATTGTGGTCACGATGCTCCTTTCACCAACCACGTTCTACTACGATCATTATCATCATAGTCACAATGTCTTAACAGACATGTTGAGAACTCGTAAATGCCATTAAGTCGGAGCAAGAGTATTGCCGATACTAATATTACCAATAGTTTTGAGAACTGCAGCTCGCCATCGTTGGCGATTTACTGTCAGTTCAGTGGCGCTCTTGATATTCATATCCAGCAACTTGTTTCGTCGTATCCATCCAGCGTGTAGGGGAACGGCCACGGCGCCACCCACTCGGGGCGTGACCATGAACTACTCACAGAAAAATCTGTAGTAGTAGTAGTAGTAGTTTATTTGATCCATTTCGACTACAAGAGTATTGGACATGTCAAAAGAAACAATATTTCAGTATAAATACACATTATACATATACAGTTGAATATAACTTAAAATACTATAATTTAGCATAAATTACTATACAACAATAAAAACAACACCGACAAACAGTTTTCGGGTGATCATACAAAAAGTTGGAAGTTGACTAGGAATTGACTAGGAATTAAGGTATTCATTCACACTATAGAAGCAATGGTCAATAAGGAAATTGCTCAGATTTTTTTTGAACTTGCGATAGCTACCTTCAGCTCTAAGGGCAGCTGGTAGGGAATTGTAAAACTTAATGCTCATATAATGCGGGCTTTTTCAAAAAGGGCTGTGTGATGTTTCTTACAGCGTCGTTTATCAAAGGACTTACGCTTGGATACAATGGGACGTTACACTCAGCTTTCCTCAAATACAGCGACGTTTTCTCCAAGTGTATAGTTGGTAACGAATTATATCGTATTGTCGATTCAACTACAAGATGTCATTGGATTCCAATGAATGATTCAATCGCAGCCTGTCGTTGAATCGAATCTGTGTTTGGTCATTGATTCTAAACTACTTTCTTTTCCTTGGACCAACAGATTTTATTGCGAGGACAGCTGATTGGATTCGTTTGGATGTTTAATGGTGTGAATTTGTGTGAAGTTATAAGGAGCATCATATAAGAATTAGACATAAGCCTGCACCAGTTGTTGCATTAATACCTGAAAATATAACTGTCTGACTAATCTATATACCTACATTCAAATGTGGGTGTTACCTCTTCTAAGTCCCAATTTCTCCAGTAGGTCCTCTATTTAATATATAACTGGACACATTTAAATCACACAATTGCTGATGCAATACGCAAAACCACGAGATGACACAACACGGCTAACACCGAAACAACACAACGGAACTACTTCGTCCATGTTGAAGAGTTCGCGGCGATAGTAGCACTGAGATCATCCCCCTGTTCTTTATTTTTACGTTTCCTTGAATCGGGATCAGTCCCGCCGAATACTGATTATAGTTCAGCAAACGACAAGGGCCATTGAAACAAAATTAATTTTTATCAGACGAATTATCACGAACTGCTGTTGTAGTAATAATTTTTGTACATTGAATAGATTGTAGGCTTTGCTTAAATGAAACATAGGGTAAATTCGAAAACAAAAGGATGTTTTGATTGCATTATATGTCAATACTGGTATTAGAAGGATTATACATATCGCTATAATAAATATAAAATTATTTGAATTATTGGCGTACCTGTGATTACTTCGAATATAACGATTGAATTCTTTCAATGACATGGATTTGAAACTACTGTAAATATATTCAAAGTGGTGGAAAAACATCCAAATGCTAAAAATTAATTGGAAACGCAACAGTATTTTTTCCCGTGTACAAGCTTCTCCATATTATCGCTTCTGTGAATATATCCGAAGAATGTAAGCATTCTCGTCGACACAATGGAGGATAGAAAGGAGTAGGACATCGTTGGTCAAAGGAGCATCCTTACCGCCATGGTGACGTCACACGGGTTCGGGAGCTGTCGGCGTGTGTTTGGTACTGGATTAAAAGCAAAAACAGTTTTGTTATAAAACTTATATATATTCTTTCCATTTATCACAAAAATAATTTTATTCAAAACCCCAATTGTTTCTAATCACCATCCGCTGAAGGAATGTGGTCTAGTTTGTCGCTTTGAGTGTCATATCTTGAAGACAATATCCGACGAACTAGTTCAGCAATCTCTCCATACCCTCTGGATTCCGAGGCATTTCACGAGCCGTTTAAAATACAATATCCCGGATGAAACAATAACTATTCCTTAACACCGAATCCTAATGCCTGTTTTGCCTAGCTCGGCGACGAATAGTTTCCAGAGAATCGGGTATAATGCCGTTTTGACATTCCAAATTAATCATAGAAATTACTTCCACGTAGAGCGTCGCCATTATAACCGACACAGTGAGAGCCCGGGACCCTGCGCCGAGTCAGATTTTGCTGTACAGGGTGAGTCAAGCTCAACGCCTCGGACTCTTGTGACCAAACGATACCACTTTTCGAAAATCGACTTTGCAAATGTATGTAGGTCGAGTTAGGGTTACATTTTGAAAATAATGACTTTTATACAGGGTGTCTCATAAAAGCGTGACATAGCAAAGTCATGTTTTTTTAAATGGAACACCCTGTATATTATTGCATATTTAGATTCCTGGGTGCATTTTAGAGTGACTTTATGTATCACACATGTGACTTTAAGCGAACCGTTTAGGTGCAAATCACAATTTTGGGTATAGGTAGATGTCAGAAAAAAAATTGAATATCGCAGCTATTATAAATCTTAGAGGGCTGTGACTTTGCCGTGTTACTAAGCATGAAATGTGTCAACTTACGTTAGACGGTCGAGTTCGAGTTACATTTGTACTTGGAGAAATCGGTAGGGTAGATCAATTAAGGAAATTTCAATCAAAGGTAACTTGATTTTTTCAAATGGGAATGCATAATTTTTTTTATACGATCAAAATGTGCAATTTGATAGCCTTTCTAATTATATTAGGTTGTGAATATCAATCTATGGTAGTTTTTATTAAATTTCGAGATTTTACTGAAATCAGTGTTTTTCAATTTCCCTACCTATAAACAAACTAGCAGGCCATGAAGTATAAACAAAATCGTATTCAGATGGAAGAAAACAACTAACTTAGCAAACAGATCGAGCAGAAATAGAGTAAAAGGACAAGATTATAAAAAAATTCCCTACAACAAATCAATTCTAACCAGAAACAACGGCGGTAACACGTCTAAGGTTAAAGAGAAGCTGGAGTACGACAGATATAGATTTTTACAGCCTACTAGCGACTGCAATGTACTAGAGATTAAAAATTTCCAAAATCACTAAACACTTTGAAATGAAAGCAAAACTTCAGGCAATCGTTGCCGTCAGTCTAATATCTTCAGAACGCAATTTCACTTTTAACGGTATAAAACAGTAGTCCATTTCCGTCAAAGTCAAAAGTAATGATACCTCTCACTGTCGTCCTTTAAATTTTTCAGTATCTATTAGCAAGATCGCAAAAAGGAATACTGACAAATCATGTTTTAATTTTCTGCCAGGTAAATTATGCTTAATAATTTGAGCAGATTTTTAATTTATTCTTCATTTTCGCGATCTTGCTTATGAGTATTGAAGAATTCGCAGAACTCTTGTCAGAGGTATCGGTTACTATTTTTTAAATCATGAAATGTGAAATTTTGTTCTGAAGCTATTAAACTGCAAGCAACATTACGTGGTAGATTTCCTTACAATGGTTTTGTGGTTTTGTGAATCGTCAATCTTAAGAATATTGTAGTAGCCGGTATGCTGTCAAAAATACCCATTCCTGTCGTACTCCAGCTGCTTTTTGACCTTAGATGTGTTATGTCTGCTATTTTTGGTTAGAATTGATTTGTTGTAAGTCATTTTTATAACTTTGTCCCTTTACTCCAGTTCGTCCGTACCTATCTGCTAAGTTAGTTTTTTGTTCCATCTGAACAGTTTTTTGTTTATATTTCATGGCCTGCTAAGTTGCTTATAGATAGGGAAAATTGAAAAACACCGGTTTACAGAAAATTTGAAATTAGATCAAAACTACCAGAGATTGATATTTACAACCGTATATCATTAGAAAGCTTATCAAATTGCACATTTGATCGTATAAAAAAAATTTTGCATTCCCATTTGAAAAAATCAAGTACCTTTGATTGCAGTTTCCTTAATTGATCTACCGATTTCTCGAAGTACAAACGTAATTCCGAACCCAACCGTCATGTTTAGTAACACGGCAAAGTCACAGCCCTCTAATATTCATAATAGCTGCGAGATTCAATTTTTTTCTGACATCTTCCTATACCCAAAATTGTGATTTGCTCCCAAACGGTTCGCTAAAGTCCCATGTGTGATACATAAAGTCACACGAAAATGTACCCGGGAATCTAAATATGCCATAATATACAGGGTATTCCATTTAAAAAAACATAACTTTGATATGTCACGCTTTTATTAGACACCCTGTATAAAAAGTCAATATTTTTAAAATGTACTTCAACTCGACCTACATACACTCGCAAAGTCGATTTTTCGAAGGGTGATATCGTTTGGTCACAAGAGTCCGAGGCGTTGAGCTTGACTCACCCTGTATAGCATTGCGGAGTTATCGTTCTAGCTGGAAACGTTTTGTACTGGCTGTTAGAACTTTATGTTTGATACATTTCAGGGTTTATGCCGTCATGTATTCTGTCTTAGTGGAATGTGGAATGAATGAGGCAACTGTGTAGCCACAGTATATCCAATTATACAGTAGCGCAACTCCCTAGAAATCATGCAGACAATTTGTCTCCGGAAAACTGGCCTCTCATAACCCCACGCCAACTCCTCAGCACGAGCTGCGAGTATTGCCGTTTACGTTTTGAGCAAAGGGTCGCTTAGCAATAATCGAGTGAAGAGCGTAATTATTGTGTTGCAATAAGTTTAGCGGACGCGATATGTCTCGTAAATAGAGCAAATTTTGAGAGCAGTGTGGTATGTGATATTCTTCATCGAGGTTAGGCAGTTGTCTTTGGAATTCTGAAATACAATTGTAAGTTATATCCATGCATTCGCATTTACTGTACGTGAAAATGTTTTGTACTGATTCTTTTAATCATCATGGATTCTTTGCATATAAATGGGGAGTAAACATTTTTTTTAGAAGAAAAACAAGAAATATTCGGTGTATGAAAGAAAATTGTTAACTTCGAGAAAATAGACGTGGTAAACAGCAAAGCCGATGAAAATTTGTTCGGTGTTCATAAAAAATAATGATCAATATGTCTATAACAACGATAAAATATACTAAACTGGTCGTTATTCATAAAAAATTGCAAAATTGTTTTTTATCTAGTTTACCAAGACTACCTTTCCTACTGTATTTGTATATTACATATGAATAGGCATACTGAAGAAAAGAATCCATGTTTATAGAGGAAAATGATATATTTTTGAAACTAGCATGTCGATTCTTTTCATTGTGAACTTTCTAGTTGAGCATCCATTAAAATGGACTTCACTTTCCTGCTTAAAATTTCATAATGTTGGAATACATAATCACATTCATTTTGTCATATGTCGTGAAAGATCTTTTGAACGTTGTGGTGCTGTGAGGAAACAGTGAGAAATTATTATCCTGACTTTAGGCTCATAATTAAAGAACGACTTTCCATAAGTCTAACTTTTCTAAAAACTGAAAAAAACGCAGCTACCCTAATACCTGACAGACTTTGTAGAGACAATGAAGCTTAAAAAACTATAGTCACAGTTTTTGGAATTGTTAATACACCCTACAGCGGCGCAACATTTGACTTCACGCGTCCCGATATCCATATCGGCGTATCACCAAATTCCTTAATCCGTTCTGTCAAAGACACTACCTTCACTATCATAGACTGAACACGACTCAGGCGATCGCCGTGCTAAACATCCTGCGAACGATGCGCGGGATGCTATGCGCGAACCACCAAAATTCTGGAGAGTTGCGCTACTGTTTAATTGGATATACTGTGGTGTAGCTAAGAATGGAGAATCTGTGGGTGTGTACGCGAAAATTGGAATGCCTCAAGTTCTTATAATTTTTCAGACAGCAAAGATGAGCAGAATAGAAAAGGTTTATCTGGATTTTGGGATAAACTAATCCAAGAAGTTTTAACTCAAAGAGGCTAAAAAGGCTCTGGGATAAATTAATTTATTTAAATTAATTTAATTTAAAACCTCTTACATTAATTTATTCCAAATCCGAAGGAACCTTTTCTACTAAAAAAACTGGGATAAGAATTACTTTCAACTGGATGAGCAGAATGGTTACAAAAGTAGTTGTAGTAGTAGTAATGTTATAGGGAGTGAAGCCAGGGAATTAGGGGACCTTTGGTCAGTTTTGCCAACTCCTCTGGACCAACACTGAAAACACTAAAGCCTACATCCCGAAAAAGCTTGGCTGCCTTTCTATTAAGATGGAACCCCGTGTTTTACATAATTTGGAGGGTAGTGCGTTTTGGTGAAACTAAAAAATTTCAGACATTTCAGATCTTCAGGTTTGCCTAAAAAATTAAAATCTCTATTTGGCTTTCTATTGAGATGAAACCTCGTGTTTTTGATAGCTTCCGGGTACGGAGATTCAGTTCAGTTTTGAGTTTCAGTCTCGTTTGGCGAAAATCAAAAATTTCAGATCTTTCAGATCTTCAGGTTCACCTAAAAAATCTAAACTCTTTATTTGGCTTCCTATTAAATTGAAACCTCGCGTTTTGGACAATTTGAGGATACTGGAGTACAAATCCGGTCGCAGTTTTGCGGTTCAGTCTCGTTTGGCGAAAGTTAAAAATTTTTGGTCTGTGAGACCTTCAGGTTTACCGAAAAAATCGAAATCTTTATTTGCTTTCTATTAAGATGAAACCTCATGTTTTGGATTATTTGAGAATACTGATTACAAATCCTATCGCAGTTTTGAGGTGGTAGTCTCGTTTGAGAAAAATCAAAAATTTCAAATCTTTCCGTTCTTCAGGTTTGTCAAAAAAATCGAAAATCTTTATATATGGTTTGCTATTAAGATAAAATCTCGTGTTGTGGATAATTTGAGGATACTGATTGCAAATCTAGTCGCAGTTTTGAGGTTGAGTCTCGTTTGCCGGAAATAAAAAAAATCAGATCTTTCAGATCTTCAGGTTGGCCTAAAAAATCGAAAAATCTTTATTTGGCTTTCTATTAAGATGAAACTTTATGTTTTGGATAATTTGAGGATACTGATTACAAATCCTGTCGCAGTTTTGAGGTAATAGTTTCGTTTGAGAAAAATCAAAAATTTCAAATCTTTCCGTTCTTAGGTTTGTCCAAAAAATCGAAAATCTTTATTTGGCTTTCTATTAAGATGAAACCTCATGTTTTGGATAATTTGAGGATACTGATTACAAATCTTGTCGCAGTTTTGAGGTAATAGTCTCGTTTGAGGAAAATCAAAAATTTCAAATCTTTCAGTTCTTCAGGGTTGTCCAAAAAATCGAAAATCTTTATTTGGCTTCCTATTAAATTGAAACCTCGCGTTTTGGACAATTAGAGGATACTGATTACAAATCTGGTCGCAGTTTTGAGACTGAGTCTCGTTTAACGCAAATCAAAAATTTCTGGTCTCTCAGATCTTCAGGTTCGCCGAAAAAATCGAAAATCTTTATTTGGCTTTCTATTAAGATGAAACCTCATGTTTTGGATAAATTGAGGATAGTGATTACAAATTCTGTCGCAGTTCTGAGGTAATAGTCTCGTTTGAGGAAAATAAAAAAAAATCAGATCTTTCAGATCTTCAGGTTGGCCTAAAAAATCGAAAATTTTTATTTGGCTTTCTATTAAGATGAAACCTCATGTTTTGGATAATTTGAGGATACTGATTACAAATCCTGTCGCAGTTTTGAGGTAATAGTCTCGTTTGAGGAAAATCAAAAATTCCAAGTCTTTCAGTTCTTCAGGTTTGTCCAAAAAATCGAAATTCTTTATATGGTTTTCTATTAAGATGAAACCTCGTGTTTTGAATAATTTGAGGATACTGATTAAAAATCTGGTCACAGTTTTGAGACTCAGTCTCGGTTGGTGAAAATCAAAAATTTCAGATCTTTCAGAACTTCAGGTTTACCTAAAAAATCTAAACTCTTTATTTGGCTTCCTACTAAATTGGAACTTCGCGTTTTGGAAAATTTGGGGATACTGATTACAAATCCGGCCGCAGTTTTGCGGTTCAGTCTTGTTTGGCAAAAGTTAAAAATTTCTGGTCTCTGAGATCTTCAGGTTTGCCGAAAAAATCGAAAATCTTTATTTGGCTTTCTATTAAGATGAAACCTCATGTTTTGAATAATTTGAGGATACTGATGACAAATCCTGTCGCACTTTTGAGGTAATAATCTCGTTTGAGGAAAAGCAAAAATTTCAAATCTTTCAGTTCTTCAGGGTTGTCCAAAAAATCGAAAATCTTTATATGGTTTTCTATTAAGATGAAACCTCGTGTTTTGGATAATTTGAGGATACTGATCACAAATCTGGTCGCAGTTTTGAGATTGAGTCTCGTTTAACGGAAATAAAAAATTTCAGGTCTCTCAGATCTTCAGGTTTGCGTAAAACATCGAAAATCTTTATTTGGCATTTTATTAAGATGAAACTTCATGTTTTGGATAATTTGAGGATACTGATTACAAATCCTATCGCAGTTTTGGGTTAATAGTCTCATTTGAGAAAAATCAAAATTTTCAAATCTTTCATTTCTTCAGGTTTGTCCAAAAAATCGAAAATCTTTATATGGTTTTCTATTAATATGAAACTTCGTGTTTTGAATAATTTGAGGATACTGATCACAAATCTGGTCGCGGTTTTGAGGTTGAGTCTCGTTTGCCGGAAATAAAAAAAATCAGATCTTTCAGATCTTCAGGTTGGCCTAAAAAATCGAAAAATCTTTATTTGGCTTTCTATTAAGAGGAAACCTCGTGTTTTGGATAACTTGAGGGTGCTCATTACAAATCCGGTGGCAGTTTGAGTTTCAGTCTCGTTTGACGAAAGTCTAAAATTTCCCTTACAATCTGTATCCTGATATATTTTTTGAAATATAATATAGACTGGTATCTCCGGATTAATTATTAAACATTGTCTTTCAGACCTTCATCAACTAAACAGCTAAAATGACCGCATTACAGGTGAGCATGGTGGTTGATCACACTCCACCTTTGTTGGGTCGCACTCGAGCACGGATATTGTCCTCTCCCGGACATCTGTTGCTGGATCTCGTCCTGTATTTGCATAATAACGCCTTCGACATCGGCAATCATGTCGAGCACCACCTGCCGTCGCGACGCTTTGGAACGGCGTCGTGACGCGGAATGCCGTCGCTACTGTCTCGACGTTCTCTCAGGGTCAGGCACTTTTGATTGCGACGGCGATTACTCTGCCACTATTGATATTGGTTTCTTCCTCAGAGCAACAACTGAACATAGAGGTAGTAAACAAACCACTTCTGCATGGCGTGCTTAAAGCCATCATCTTTGACACTTCAGCCTCCAAACGTTGATCAGCTGTGACCTCGCAGTGACAGTTCAAATAATAGGGTACTTGCAGAAAAAAACATTATGTCGTTTACGCGTTCCTTAGAGCCTAGTAAGCATGACAAAATCACTTGCTTGGTTTTTTGGAATCGGCTGTGAGAGATATTCCAAAAATTATTTCAAATGCCGGAAAATGCCGCGCAAACAACCTCTGACGTCAGTGATATCGTATAGTGATGGGATGTAAAGTATTGATATTCGATATCGATAGCCAGTGCTAACCTAACATCTTGACATTGATCATTATAACCACAAAACACAGTCACACACAAAAGTACAAAAGTCAAAAGAATAAAAGTTAGGCTAGATTACTAATTCACTTTGTAGGGATGGGCTTGAATTAGATTCTGTCTTTGGATTCATTCATAATGGGATGCGCCGAAATAAAATGATGGCTTCGATTAGTTGCGAATCTCGGTCACAAACAGGATGAACTGTGATACCTATCAGTTATAAAAATGTATTGCAACGAAGATGCTAGTGGGTTAATTGCCTGTTTCAAATATGTTTAAGTATCAATAAATTGAGTCGCATTGTTAAAGAATTCAGATCATCTCTAGTCGAATGCGCAGTTGACAAACCTGTAGCAGTATCGATTGTCGATATCGATAAGATATCTGTGACGTCAGCCCTTGGTGTAAGTCACGTGGAAAAATTTGAATATATCCTTATTTTATTTTGAAAATATCTTTTTTTGGCCGTCAGTAACATCACGTTTTTTGTTTTCTACTGCTTCTTGATATGGTTTTCTTTACGCTATGTATACTCCCGAGGCGATTTCACGACCTCTGCAAGTACCCTATTGTAAACAATGCTGTGTAATGCCAACTAACCTGAAAATTCTTCCAATGCAATCCATGTTACAAACACTGCACTTTTTGAGTTCCATCTCGAAAAACTGTTAAACTACACTCAAATATAGCACAGCAAGTCCGTAAAGCTTCACTGCAGTTATCAACAAATAGCCAATTCGATTTTATTGACCAACCACAAAAGACGCACAAGCAAAACAAATGTTTGACAGTCGAGCTTCTACCGTAAATAAGTCCCATGAAAATTATGTCGGCATTGCCAGCTCCTCAAAATTTATGTAGGACTTCAGAATTTGTGTTTATGATGGAGAAATATGCAGTAACGCAGTAGAGGTGAATATATCTATTGATTTTGCTGTAATCATTCCTGAACCATCAAAATACCGTCTTTTTGCTTCCCACACCGATAGGCGAGGGGAGTATTGTGATCGCGAAAATTTTCGATTTTGAGATAATACGCTTTTGTACGTTTTATGATGACTACATAAGGAAAATTCACGTCACTCATTTCCGTCGGTCTGCCTGTCGGTCGGTCTGTTGGTCTGTCTGTCTGTCTGTCTGTTGGCGTTTTTCTACCCTCGTAATCTCAGTAACCGCTCTATGGATTGTGATGAAATTTGGGCAGCGATATGCTGTGGGGTCGTAGTAGGTAATGTTCCTATAATTTTGAAAATCGGTGCATGGGCGGCGGAGTAATTAGCAAAAAACGAAGAAAATTAAATATTGCTCAAACTTCGTTTTTAGGCGTTTTAGGGGTTCCTGATGATTTTCTACTTTTTTTTGGTGGGTGTGAAATTGGGGTGGTTGGGGGGTGGCGGACTGTAAAATTGAAAATTTTTTTGTATTCATAATAGGCTGTCCACTAACCTGTGAAGGAAGACCTATCGACATAAATCATCTTTTTAGATCCATCCGAACATTGCCTAGCCTAGAAACTAAGGGACACAGTATTACTACCGTGGTAAGGATGGAAAACGCGTATGGTTGTTAGAAATCGTGTCAGTGTCAGCGCAGTAAGTTCTTTGATTTCTGTAATAGGCATGGCAATGTTCGAATGGACCTAAGAAAGTGTATTATGTCGCTAAATATTTCCTTCTCAGGCCAATAGACAGCCTATTATGAATACAACAAATTTTTTAGTTTTACAGCCCCCCACCCCCCAATCAACTTCACCCCCACCTGAAAATGTAGAATATGATCAAGAACTCCTAAAACACCTAAAAGTGAAGTTTAAGGCATATTTGACATTTTTTGTTTTTTGCTTATTATTCCGCAGTTGTGTTAAGTGCTATCAATTGATATATGGAGACGACAAAATTCTTCACAATTTAGTCATACGATATATTTACCTCCTGCTAAATAAATTTTTATAACTATTATACCATGCACATAAACATCAACTCTACCTGTCTGTATATGGAGAGGAGACTCCCGTTATCAGTCGAAGGTATCTAATATCGATGGTGTAGAGTAGCTAAGGGTTAGGCTTACCCAGGAATGCTGTTTATCAGACACCGATACATCTGCGGTTGTGGAATTTAGATAAAGAGCCCTATGAGGAGACCCTTAGTTACTGCATGGAGCCATTTGAGAGGGGCAAAGCACAATGGCTGGACTACGCTTACACGTAATCGAACTCTGTTATTGTGACAGTTAAATATCACGTTTAGCTGATTCATAATATCTAATATATACAGTTGTTATTTGTTGACAGTTAAGGCAGCTTTGAATGACATATTTTGGTTGAGAGTGCATGATGGGTGCTAAATATAATGCGTATCTTTTTTCATCTACTCAGGAGGGAAAAATACGTTTTCAGCCAATTTTTTATCCCACAGACCATTAACAAAAGAGTTACGTTCCGAAGTGTCAGATATTGTACTTACACACAAAGAAATATGGTGTCCGAGGGTTGCTCTATACCTCCGTCAATCCACCAGTACGCAGACAGCTGTTTCACGCTTATTAGCAATCATCAGTGCGCCATAGGTCGATTGACGGAAGTAGAGAGCATCAATTTTTCCAGGTTTAATAAACATGTGAAAGATGTACGAGTAAGACAGAAGGAATTCTGCCGGTGCGCCATCTAGTTCCCGAAGGTGACGGCAACCAAAGAGAGAAACGCGAGTCTTGTCGTTCCACCAGGGAGAGGTTACTACTGCTAGTGGCGTTTCTCTCTTTGATTGCCGTCACCTTCGGGTACTAGATGGCGCACCGGCAGAATTCCTTCTGTCTTACTCGTACATCTTTCACATGTTTATTAAACATGGAAAAATTGATGCTCTCTACTTCCGTCAATCGACCTATGGCGCACTGATGATCGCTAATAAGCGTGAAACAGCTGTCTGCGTACTGGTGGATTGACGGAGGTATAGAGCAACCCTCGTATATCGGCTTTACGCTGCGAGCGTCAGAATCCGCGCCTCTAGTGGCAAAAAGCGAACGAGCCTTGTCGTTCCACCAGGGAGAGGTTACTGCTGCTAGTGGCGTTTCTCTCTTTGATTGCCGTTACCTTCGGGTACTAGATGGCGCACCGGCAGAATTCCTTCTGTCTTACTCGTAAATATGGTGTCAATTTTACACTAATAATACTATTTTGGCTCTATGGAGGCTTTGTATATATATTGGGCGCAAAATGCAAAAATAGCCAGTAGTCGAAACTTCTGCTTAAACCTAGTGTTTGAGCTTTTGAAATCCGAAGTTGAATCCATTTTGCAGTTTGATCATTTAAAATAGCCAAACCTAGGTTTGTAGATTCACGATGTTGCTCACATACTGAGATTGTTGAGAATCTAGTTTTTGCATCGTACAGATAGCCTATACAGGGTGGGCCAATAGTGCGTGGACGGAGGATTGTGGGCTTACTAAAAAGTATTTCAAAAATCTGTCACTTGATCATGATAGGGACCCTTAAGGGCTATAATGTAAAAATATTTTCACTCAAATTTTGACGTTTATACAGGGTGATTCATCTCAAACCTACATTTTTTTTAATAGAACCCTCTATATATTATTGCATATTTGGATTCCTTGGTTAATTCTAGTGTGACTTTATGTATCACACATGGAACTTTAGACCAACCGTTTAGGCGCAAATCACCATTTTTGGTATAAGTAGGTATCAGAAAAAAATTGAATATCGCAGCGATTATAAAACTTAGAAGGCCGTGACTTTGCGGTACGACTAGGCATGGAATGCGTCACCTTAGGTCAGAGGGCCAAATTTGAATTCTTTTTGCACTTGGAGAAATCAGTAGATTAATTAAGGAAACTTCAATCATAGATAACTTGATTTTTTCAAATGGGAATGCCTATTTTGGTTTAAAGAATCAAATGTAAAATTTGATTACCTTTCTAACGATATAGCATTCTCGATATCAATCTCTTTTGGTTTTCATTTTATCTCAAATTTTCTGTCAAATCGGCGTTTTTCAATTTTCCTGCGTGCAAGCAACCTAGCAGGCCATGAAAAATAAACAAAAGCTTGTTAATGTGGAAGAAACCAACTAACTTAGTAGAAAGATGCAAACTAACTAGAACAACAAGGCAAGATTATGCAAATTCCTTACAACATATTAGCTCTAACCGGATACAACAGCCGCAAGATATCTAATGCCAATGAGTAGCTGGGGTATGGCAGAAGTGTTTGTTTTTCACAGCATACTAGCTACTGATGTCTACTAGAGCTTGACAACCTTCCAAAATGGTTAAAAATTTGGAAACAAAAGGAAAACTACCAGCGATTTTTGCTTACAGTCTAACATCTTTAGAATGAAATTTCAAATTTAATGGGATAAAAAAATTAGTCATTTCCGTTTAGTTAAGTCAAAAGTGAAGATATCTCCAACTGGAGCATTCTGAACATCTATTGAAGTAATGCTAGAATTTTTTAATTACGCTATGTTGTAATTGTGTTTGTTTCATGTAGTTTTCTGCAAACTAAATTATATTTTACAATTCAAACAGACTGCAAATCAAGTTTCACTTTCCGCGATCTTAGTAGAAGTACCTACTGAAGAATTTGAAGGGTTCCAGTCAGAGGTATCATTACTTTTGACTTACGGAAATGGCTACTTTTTTATAGCATTAATTGTGAAAATTTATTCAAAAGACATAGATATTCTACTGCCAGGAACAATCAGTAGTAGTAGTACTTTGATTAAATATTTTTTTACTGACTTTGGAAATTGGTTAATAGCTAGTAGGCTGTGAAAAATGAGCGTTCTTGTTACCGCTATTGTTTCTGGTTAGAGCTAATATGTTGTAAGGAATTTTCATAATATTGCCTCGTTGCTCTAGTTAGTTTGCATCTTTCTACTAAGTTAGTTGGTTTCTTCCATATTAACGAGCTTTTGTTTATTTTTCATGGCCTGCTGGGTTGCTTGCATTCAGCAAAATTGAAAAACACCGATTTGACTGAAAATTTGAAATAAAATGAAAACTGAAAAAGACTGATATCGAGAATGCTATATCATTAGAAAGGTAATCAAATTTTACATTTGATTCTTTAAACCAAAATAGGCATTCCCATTTGAAAAATTCAAGTTATCTGTGATTGAATTTTCCTTAATTAATCTACTGATTTCTCCAAGTGCAAAAAGAATTCAAATTTACACCTCTGACCTAAGGTGACGCATTTCATGCCTAGTCGTACCGCAAAGTCACGGCCTTCTATGTTTTACAATCGCTGCGATATTCAATTTTTTTCTGATACCTACTTATATCAAAAATGGTGATTTGCGTCTAAACGATTCATTTAAAGTTCCATGTGTGATACATAAGGTCACACTAGAATTGACCAAGGAATCCAAATATGCAATAATATATAGGGGGTTCCATTCAAAAAAATGTAACTTTGATATGAATCACCCTGTATAAACGTCAAAATTTAAGTGAAAATATTTTTACGTAATAGCCCTCAAGGGTCCCTACCATGATCAAGTGACAGGTTTTTGGAATATTTTTCAGTAAGCCCACAATCCTCCGTCCACGCACTATTGGCCCACCCTGTATACAAGGTGGGCCAATAGTGAGTGAACAGAAGACTGTGCACTTACCAAAATATATTTCACAAATATGTCACTTGATCTTGGTAGGGACCCTTGAGGGCAGGCACGTATTTAGCCCCCCCCCCCCCCCCCGAAATGTTATCTAATACTGGCAACCCTAATTACAAGTAAACATAACATGCGTCACCTTAAGTCAGGCGGTTAAACTTTAATTCTTTTTGTAGTTGGAGAAATCAGTATATTAATTAAGGAAACTTCAATTGCAGATAACTTGGTTTCTTCAAACGGGAATGCCTGTTTTGGTTTATAGAAATAAATGTTGAATTTGATTACCTCTCAAACCATATAGGGTTCTAAATATCAATCTCCTTTGGCTTTCATTTTATTTTCAAATTTCCAGTGAAATCGGTATTTTTCTACTTTTCTACCTAGCAAGCCATGAAAAATAAACGAAAGCCCGTTAAGATGGAAGACACCAACTAACTTAGTAGAAAGATGCAAACACACAGTAAAGAGGCAACATCATGAAAATTCCTTACAGCACATCAGCTCTAACCGGAGACAACAGCGGTGAGATATCTAATGTCAATGAGAAGCTGGAGTATGACAGAAGTGTTTTTTTAACACCCTATTATATGAGGTCTATTAGAGAGTGATAACTTTCCAGAACGATTAAAAATTTTGAAACAAAAGGAAAACTACCAGCGATTTTTTCTCACAGTCTAACATCTTCAGAATAAAATTTCATATTTAGTGAGATAAACAAATTAGTCATTTTCATTACGTCAAAAGTGAGGATAACTCTAACTGGAGCATTCTAAGGTGAATAGTGGAATATCTTTATAAGTTAAGTGAAGTGTTGTGGATCTATATCCTAAGATTAATTCTAATCTACTTTGTTACCTTTTTTGTGTATATCTAATCAAAATTGACATCAATAATTTCTTAGTCTCTGTGATTTTGAATGTTTGCTATATTTGCACTTTTCTTAATTTTCGTGAATTTAACCAGATAAGCTGCTTTTGATGAATGAGCTTGCTCAAAATTGTATACTAATCTATCCATAGATGTTGGTTCACGGGAAAAGTGAGCCCATCAAAGTTAATGAACAGGAAGATTAAAAATTCGCAGACTTTCCAAACCACTCTCGTATACAGTCATCTCGATGCTTGACCTCGCCTTGATTACCTTTCAGTAATGACCCACAGACGCCTCTGGCAGGTCCGCCTATGCACCAGGAACAAATGAAAATCGCGCGCGGAGCATCAAGGAAGGCAGATGCAATAAGGAAGTTTATTAAAAAATAAATTGGCTGGAAATAATACTAATAACGGATCTCCCGTCTCTGGCTGCAATAAGCAACATGCAGATATTGTTGGGGAGGTAGAATTCGAAATGGCGAATATATACTGGAGTCGAGCAGACACCTATTTAATATTTATAGGCGGTGTACTGATTTATATATGGCTCAGCGCCGCTCCTGGTGCTCTATGCAAATGCCAGCGCGAATACGTCTATCTCCTCAAAAAGTAGTAGTCCGGTCCACACCGACAGTTCATTATTTTCGTGCATGGAACCAGGCAAGCTACTATCATCCCATGATACTACGACACTGACAGATATGATCACTTGGCGGACAGATTTCGAACCGGTCTGCGCATGACGTCACCGTGTGACAAAAGTGTACAAGCACATGGCGCCAAAGCATTGATTTTTGAAAGTTTTATTTCGTTTCCTGTTATATCTGTCTTAGATATTTAATATTCATACAAAATGAAAATAGCTCATGCACACACAGTATAATATAAACGATACATATTGCTCTGTATCTGAATAAAAAATTGGTGAAATAGTTATACAGAGAATTGATATTAATCGACGCCTGACCCGTTTGCAGTAGTTCCGAGCGTTCTGAATTTCAGATACAAAAATTTGAATCTATGTACTCAAAAAAAATTTACATTGTGGAAAAAGAACAGAGCTAGAGCGGTCTGGACGTATTTTTCTGAAATCTCATATAAGAGGTTGATTAGAGTGCCTAGTGAAACCATCTTTTTGTGGGAAAATTTCTCGGGTAGGGGGTGGAATTTTTATATACTCCATTCAGGAGCCTTTGATTACCGTTCTTATTTTTTATATATAGATTATGATGTTGCGTCACCAGCTCTTCAAGCCAATTTGCATATGTATTCACTGTATAATGTAGACAAGAAATAAATAACATGATTTTGTCATTAAAATTTTTTTAAAATCATGAACAAGCATAATGGCATTATGTTTATGGCGAATGAACATTGACTTTTTTCTGCTAATGATTGGTGGAAAAATACATTACCAAATTTTCTTATTTTTTATTTATTCAGATATATATGTCACAACCGCGTATATGTTAAACATAAAATAAAAACATATCACAATACAACAATACAATATCTTTCTGGGCATTGTATTTAGCTAGTACAGGTGAATTCTCGTATACTAAAGATTCCTAGTAATAACAGGTTTTCCTCAATTTTTTTCAAAATGTTTTCACACGATGTATCTGTTTAATAATATGTTTGAATTACAAAGTTTGATCCAGTGATGGTTTCTGATGGCCTGGGCACATTATTTGTTGCTCTCTTGTGTTGTAGTTAGGTATTGATTCTGTATATATGGGTCTATGGGGAAATATATTTTGGACAGACAATAAGAACTGAAAAAGGGGTGAATAAGAGCATATAGAACTAGCCTTTCTCTATATGAACTGAAAATGAAATATCAAAATACGTTCTGCAACCTGTAAATCTCCAACCATCTTTTAGCGCATTTTTATTTTATGTAGCTTTTTTTTTATTCCAAATAGGAAAGGCGCTAGGAAAGCTGGATACAACGTCGCAGGACCCTGTATACTTATTACTTCATACTATTTTACAATGTTAGTGAATTTCAGTTTTCTAATATTCGAGGTCTCTCTAATTCCCCTATCAAGAATTCGTATTCTGAAATACATTTTGCATCTAGAAAATAAGCTCATCTTTGCTTCATTAGTCACATATACATTCTCTAATTTGTTTAAATTCGCAAGATAGTTTTTTTTTCAATTTTCAAAGCGTTTCCATTATAGTTGGAAAATATATGGCCGAGCTCATTACATTTTGCCAAGAACTGTATGTTTTTATAGTCCACCTTCTGTTAAATGGTTGACCCAACTGAGAGAAGTATCTGTGCAATCTGGGATATAACCCAGTTTCTCCTTATTTTTCAACTTAAATGCAATGAAACCTGCCAAATTTTCCAAACCATCCCAAGTAGCGGTAGTGTGACGAATAGTTTTTACTTTTTTATTATTACACCCCACAACCACACAATAAACCATTGTTCAAATATGTGTTAAACTCCCGAATCGCAAATAATTAACGTTTTATCAAACTTTACTACGGTAAACGAGTAAAATCAAGAAAATGAACTGGAAATGTTCGGCTATAACCTGTAACTAAACGAGTAAACAAACCCTGTTTGTCACACGCTGACGTCACAGGTGGAAGCGAGACGGAAGACATCATGCGCGTGAGCATACCTTCTAAAGTCGTAGTATCATGCTACCATCCCAGGAGACGGTACGTCACTGTTGGCGAAGCAACATGCCTCTCAGAAAACGTTGATATTAAAAAAAAATTGTCGAGTGGGGATTCGTAAATACAGTGCAGCTTAACGTACAGTAAACTCAGGCAACAACACTTACAAAGAAGTCTCACGTTGGCTTACCAATTGTGGAAATGGAGGGTCACCCAATGGAGAAGTTTCCAAAAAAATAAAACTTGGAAAATTCATTATTACCTGATAGTCTATTTCTTCACTTGAAGAACGTCGAAAAAATCATCTGAATATTCCAAAAAACGGCGGAGTTATTCAATTTTATATTTGCGTAAAGCGACCGCGGAGGTGAAAAACCGTATGACGTCACATGTTATTAATTGTTCGTGGCAGCCACAGTCCGGTTGGGACTCTGCATACGCTGCGCTGTACAGTATGAGACATTTAGTTTAGACTTGAGTGGAACGGCGAAGGTGTTTGTTGTAACGGGCAGACGCCAGTATATTTTTGAAGTATGGAGGAGGGTTACGTTCGTGATAATTCTAGTAATCTTCCTAAAGTGGATCTCGACACGATTATGGACTTTCACTTCCCATACCGATAGGTGAGGGGAGTAATTTGATCGTGAAAATTTTAGATTTTGAGATAATACGCTTTTTGTGTGTTTTATGATGTCTACATAATGAAAATCCACACAACTCATTTCCGTCGGTCTGTCTGTCTGTCGGTCTGTCTGTACGCATTTTTCTAACCACGTAATCTCAGTAACCGCTGCATGAATTGTTATGAAAATTGGCAGCGATATGCTGTGGGGGTAGTAGTAGGTAATGTTCCTATAAGTTTGAAAATCGATGCATGGGCGGTGGAGTAATTAGCAAAAAACCAAAAATTTTAAATATTCCGCAAACTTTGATTTTAGGCGTCTTAGAGGTTCCTGATCATTTTCTACTTTTTTTTGGTATAGAGGTGATATTGGAGTGGTTGGAGGTGGGGGGTTGTAAAACTGAAAAATTATTGGATTCATAACAAGCCGTCCACTAACCTGTGAAAGAAAGGTCTAGCGTCATAATACACTTTTTTAGGTGCATCCGAACATTACCTTGGCTATTACGGAAACAAAGGGACCTAGCATTTTCTGATGTATACATGAGTATTGTTTCTGATCATTGTGTACGGTGTAACTAGGAAACTATAGAATTGATTTCAATTAAATTTTCACACAGTATTACTACCGCTGCGAGGATGTAAAATCTTAATGATTTTTAAAAATCGTGTCAGCGGCGGCGCAGCAATAATAAAAAAACTAAAAATATAGAAACAGCTCAAACTTCGTTTTTAGACGTTTTAGGGGTTTCGTGATCATTTTCTACTTTTTTGGGTGGGGGTGAAGTTGGGGTAGTTGGGGGGTGGGTGATCATAAAACTCAGTTTTTTGTATTCATAATAGGCTATCCATTGAAATATTTGTTTGGTGTTTTTATGGTGGTGTTAGTACACCTGAGAACTATGCAATATTTATAGTTTCTCGGTCTGCTAGACATATTCTAATAATACGAGTACCAATAAACTGCAGTGTATCGTTTTGTCAACGTTGGCGTCGCCTACGCTACTGAAATGAACGAATAACAACATGAACGAGGAGGCCAGCGGCGGCGGCGGCGTGGTGGCTTGCGGGAGCAGCGTCCTCGAAGGCTTGCGTTGTGTCGTGTGACGTCACAGCGGCTTTGCGCGGAGGATATGGCAATTCAAACTTTGAAGGACTATAACCTTTCTATTAATGGAGATAATTACAAAATTTTTTCGCCGTTGTTCTCTAACTCTTTAGGACTATCTCATTAACTAAAATTTGAAAAAATGGAAACTTCCTCATAGTCGAGTCAGCTTTTGTTAAGCTTTTGGGGACCAACAGAAGCTTGGAGTTTTGTTCCGCTGTAGGAGGCTGTATACCCTCGAGCAACTATTGCTGCTCTATAAGCAGCATTAAGACCACCAAAATACGACTAACCACTTCTAAACAAAACTCTTTAGACATCAGGTTTTATAACAAACTGTCTCATGACTACCGTTAAAGCAATGTACATACCCTTAAGGAAAAAGTCAAGCAGATGCTATTAAACCACTGCTTCTATTCCATAGAAGAATATCTGAGCACTAATATTAACATTCTCACTGAGGTGTATTTTCTTTTTCCTGTTTTAACTGCTATCTACTTGTGCTCTGTAGATACATATTAAGTTTCTGACAGATATAAGTTTGTTTTTTGTATTGCTTCTACGCTTTCTCCATTTTGACAACTATTGCCTAAATCCAAATTTCTTAAACAATTTCTAAACACAGGTTGTTTAGAAACATTGTATTATCCTTTTGTACGGTCCCAGCTAAATTATGGCATCTTAGGTTGGGGAGGAGTGCATCAAACTCATTTGAAGAGTATCAGTTCCTTGCAAAAATGTGATTTGAAGGTTATTTATTATAAAGAACTTACTTACTCCTTGAATAATTTATTAAAAGAATCCCAGAAATTTGATATCCGACAACTATACCGCTATAACATATTGAATTTCGTCCACAAACATAAACATTACATCAACTTCAATAGCTATGAACATGATACACGAACCAAGAATAGGACCTTAAGACCTCCTATATTTAAGTCAATAGGCCAAAAAAGTTTAATATATTTATGTTGCTGCATATACGACTTACTTCCTACTTCACTGAAATCCATATAAAATCTCATATTGTATTATTTTAAGACGATATTGAACTGACACACAAGTTTGTAATATAGTTAGTATTAGTTTTAATATACGTATTGTAAAAAAAATTTTGAAGAGGTCCAATAAGTCCGAAACACGTGTCGGCAGCTATCGTTGTTTCCCTTTGCGTGCTTAGCCAGCTATGTTAAAATTTCTTTCTTGGTTTGATAACCCTTATCACGCACTAAATGTTTCTTTTTTTTTTTCGTATTGTAAAATATATGTATGTATTATAACCCACGCAGTGGGCCAAACAATTTATTTGCCCTGTATTGTTGGTGAATAAATTATTATTATTATTATAAATGCATTCATTTGTACGAAATGGCCAAATAAAAACTACTACTACCATTACTACTACTACAAGGTACAAGGCTCTCCTATGGGTAGTGTCCAGAAGCTTTAAAGAGTGCTTCGGAGTGCATCCCCACACATGGGAGCAATACTCCAGCGATGGTCGGATCTGTGCCTTGTAGAGCAGCAGTAGTTGCTCTGGTGTGTACAGCTTCCTACAGCGGAACAAGCTTCTGGGATGCCGTTTCAGCAATACTGACGACGTGGTCATACCAGGACACGTTATTGTTTATGTTGATCCCCAAAAGCTCGATGGAAGGTGACTCGACTATTAGGTGACCCTCCATTTCCAGAGTTTTTAAGCCAACGTAAGACTTCTTTGTCAGTGTAGTTGCCTGAGTTTTTTGTACGTTAAATTGTATTTTATTTACTGTTAGATTGGTGCCAGGCACGCTGAGTGGCATCAGATGGCCTTTTTTGACGCGTCCACGTTTTGTCTGGAATTTAGCATCGTGTGACTCCTGCCACTCTTACAACCTACCTCGTAGACTTTAAATATCTTTGTGATTAGGTCCACGATGACCTGACTATATTTCTCTAACAGAAAAAGGAGGAAGGATGCTCGCTACGATTCCTCTTTATGGAAACTCAGCAAGAAACCTTTGTATCTGCGTTGTTCAAATCGTAAAAGCAACCCTTAGAATATGCGTTATAAAGTGAATGCGAAAGCTATTGTTAAAGTGGTGTTTGGGAGCCTAAAACATCCATCCTATTGTATATATATACGTCTGTGCAGACATGGAGGATAACATTTCCTGATGTACGTTGTTGTGCATTCTTTTTATCCTAGATTTAACAGAAAGACTACTTTTTGGTAAACGGGAATACAACGTACAAAATTCTACTCGTAAAAATGAGACTGAATTTTTAGAAAAGAATCTATGAAATGTTGGGATTATAGCAGATTAGATTAGATATAGATGCAGAGCACTGACGCGTAGTTTTAGGGTCCTAAGGAAACCGAATGATGCGTGGTATTTGAGTTCCGTTCCGTCTGTGGAGTCAGGGTAGCTGGACTTTTATGAATCCAAGGACATTCGACGATTCTAGCAGAGTTGCATGAGGATAGTCCTCTTTTGTTGGCGAGGAGCGATATAGTTTCTCCTACGCATCGCTTCAATCGCAAATTTACGGTGGTGGTTCCGTCAAGGGAAGAGTGGGAGTCCTAGGGAAAGACAGCTCATCGAAGGAGGAGGACAGGTCTGGTACACAGACGGTTCACTCGCTAGAGAGGGCTCGGGCTCGGGAGTCTACGGACCCCATACAAGACTTTCAGTCCCTCTTGGCGGGTACACCACAGTATTCCAGGCTGAGGTCTATGCGATACTTGCTTGTGTAAATCGTATTCGCGAAATTGACGGGTCTAGGAGGGCGGCTTACTATCTGCACTGACAGTCAGGCAGCCGTCAAAGCACTGAGTGCTTAGAAAATAACATCGGGACTGCTCCTCGAGTGCAGGAGGGTCTTGACGACATCTCAGCTAAACACAAGGTATCACTGATGTGGGTAGCTGGGCACGCTGGGGTAAATGGCGGATCATCTGGCTAGGATGGGATCCGGCAACAGTTTTGTGGGCCCGGAACCAGCCTTAGGATTATCTGCAAACTTGATTACGAAAACAACTGGAGATTGGACCCAGAATCAACACTCTCTGAGATGGAACAACATCTCTGGTCAGCTCCGTCAGGCTCGGGAACTATTAGCAGGGCTTGTAGAGAGAATAGGACGATTTTGTCTCTCTCTGGATAGGAGTAACTTGATATTGCTAGTAGGCCTATTAACGGGTCACAACACCTTCAGGCGTCACTTGTTCGTGATGAGGGTGGTCAACGACCCAACGTGCACGTGGTGTGGTGAAGAGGAAGAATCCTCGGCACACATCTTGTGTCGCTGTGAAACCCTGGGTTATCATAGGCAGACTATGCTGGGCTCAAGAACCTTGGAACCAATAGAGATAAAATGGATAGGACCTAAGAATGTACTTGCCTTTGCCAAAAGGGCAGGTCTTAGGAACTAGCGCGGATAGAGGCGCAAAAGGGCCCATCGTGTGGCCTATGCACCAGCCACATTCCGTGCTGGATAGCCTCTGGTCCTTATTCATAAAGTATTTGTGTTCTAGGGGCAGTTTGGAAACTTTTTTGTCATTGCACCATAACCCTAAAGTGGGAGGGATCGTGAAAAAAATCGACAAGTAACCGAACGAAAATGCGGTAGCATTTTAGTACATCTATCAGCTAATGTTCCACATTTTCAAAAAAAGAATAACTACTCAGTTATTGATTTTTGTGCAGTTTCCTTTCTAAGGAGTTATGAGTTATTATGAATGATAGAAAAATCATTGCAACCACTATAAATGGAAAACTCTATATAGCTAAATGGTCTGACAGATATTCAATATTTCCTATTCTGTATATTCTCTAGCAGTACGGATGCCTAAAAGGCGTAGTGCTTCCATTTAATGCCAATTAAATATAAAGCTATTCTGGAATTCTTTCCATATCTAGTAAACCTTAATTGCTTCAATACAAACCTCGTTACTGTAACGAAGGCCCGTCACTTCCTGTTCTGATGAACTTTTGATTTCCTCATAATCGTAACCAAAAAGAGCCCTCAAGCATCAGTATAAGGATATAACATTATGCGACCAGTTCCAACATATAATTTATTAGTAATAATAAATTGTTAGAAGAATACGTCGTATAGTATAGTGATGTGTAGTGTACATCAGGGCTGGAGTCACATCAAAATGACATAGGTACCTGTTCTGAAAACCAACCCCATAAAAATGAGTTCAACCCTCTCGATGTTAAACTGGCTATACGCCAATGTAATCAGACCCAAGATGGTGTACAGTGCTATTGTATGGTGGCCAAAGGCTCATCGCCAGCCTTTAAGATATGTAGGCCTTTTCAGAGTGTTCTTTTAAGCGGCCTACAGACGTTGATACGTGCTGCGATGTAGGCATCGACTCCTACGTTTCATGATGCAAGTACACACATAAAAAGAAATTCTCAAGTCTAGAATTGTGATATTCTTGTAAATACATACTCACAACAAGAATATCGGTTCTCACTCTAAGAAAGAATATTTGATGAGAAAATTATAGAAAATTTGTATCAAGAATAATATATTTTTGATTTATATACTTATTTTAAAGAAATATGCTCCGAAAGAAAATATAATTTTCTTTGCAACCAAGGCTATAATAATTTAGTAACAAATATTTCATATTTTTATATCAAGATGATCATTTTTCCCAGTGATGCCCAGTTTATTTCTATCAAGAATATAGACAGCTTACAAATGCGAACCTTCATTTAAAATATGATAATCTTGGTTTGAAAATGAACGCTGTTTTACAAGCACACCCTATATTTGTATCAATTAAATCATTTATTTGATGTCCACCAATGTCGGAGTGCGCAGACGCGCAGCGTGTCACGGGTCAACCCTAACCTCTCCACCCTCCCTACTCAACAGCCTGTTGCCAGTCCGCGTCCGCGCCGCCGCGCCATTATCGGTTTTCGGATTGTCGCATTCGCCGCCGTCTTTAGCACCGTAGCGTAATACCTGGTTCCTGCATAATAGCACATAATAGTATCTAGTCAAACTGTTAAATGAATTGCCATTGCCACGTGATACCGTGATACCACCGTCAACCATCAGTCATCGAATCTGCTGGTAGTGCTGGTCTACCGCCATTTGAGTCGCGTCCCAGTTCCCCATCAGCTTCCTTACTGGATCTATCCAACCATGAATGAGCTATTAAAAAAATTGGGATACGAAGACCTGACTCAGGTGGTCCTAGATAAGTACTAAGTATATTAAAAGTGATTTAAGAAATTTTGGAGAACTATTTCTCCAGAAAAATTTCTACATGCTCATAGAAGAGTTTGAATGCTTAAATTAATACTACTAGATTCCTTATCCAAGAATATCACAATTTTAGAATAAAGTTGAGCCACTTGCGTCAAGTTTATGAAATGCTCCCAGTTAAGATTATGAAATGGTTCAGTCAAGATTATGAAATACTTCGGTTAAGATTACCATATGCTTGATTTAAGATTTTGGTATTTTTACTATTAAAAATTTCCCAGTTTTGCATTGAAGATATTTTCTCAATCTAACCCTTATATGGTCAAAGATATTCTCACTTTAAGATTAGCATAACTTTGCGCGTATAGGAAGTTAAGGTATACTTGAATTAAAGCATCTGTGCTCCATCTAAGAAATTATTTTTATGTGTGTAGCAGCGTATGTAGTACTGAATCACGTATTTGGCATCAGTTGCGGCTTGCAGCAATGCACAGTCTGGAATCCCATTTTGGTCGGTGAGCCACGACGCCGAGTCGGTGACACTGATGCAGGTTTCAAGTGTTTCAACGAGTATAGTACTATGTCGATGCAAAGAAATAACTCTACCCCTATTGTTCTTCTGTTGCATGAAACGTGCATAAAATATCAAGTCGATTCAGGCATCCAGGTTTCGATGTGAGTAGGAACTTGTCCGACTGATGCAAAGTTTCATGAAACCTTGAGTCAGTTCGGGAATCGTAGCATGCACAAACGTCTGTAGGCTACTTTACGTTAGCTCGGTGATGAGACCACAAACGTGGTGGTGAAATGTTAATGATCCAACTGAACCGCCAGAGTGACTGGGTATGTTCACCTTCATCTGGTTATTTACTTGTTTGTATGCATGCCGCTCGTTCGCATATTTGCCTAATTAACCGCATTAAAGAATCGCATCTGCACATCTTTACATGATTAGAGGCGATTAAGTGAGGTTTATCACGTCATATCCTTTTAATAAAGGAGCATTTCAAGAAACTCGGCGACTGGGTATGCAGCAACGTAAACATAACATGGACGTCGATTTTTCTCAGGTTAGCACCAAGGTGAAAACGCCATTATAGAGCTGGATGTCAAAACTACTCCACTCTATGATATAGATAAGTAACGTATGTTGAAAAAGTTTTGAGAAGTTTTTCAAAAAAATTAAAAAAAATATCTCACAATAATATATTAGAACTATAACAAGAACTACAAAAAAATAACAATATTTCTTAATATAAAAATGATATTAAAGTACTGCTAGTGGGCCGTGATCTTCCACGGCTCGCAATTTCCTCTTAATGCTCCTCATTAGGTTTTGGACAGATTCTAAATCAATTTCCCTTATCTTTAGCATTATTATTCTTAACTGCTGTTCGTTTTGGGCTTCATAGCCATTGTTTTCAATTTTCGGCACTCAGTTGAGCCTAAAAAGATTCGATAGGTCTTGCTTGAGGAAGATTGGGAGGGTTGTCGTTTCGTGGTGCAAAAGGTATTCCGTGTTGTTCTAGCCAGTTTCTCGTACGCAAAGCATATTGAGTTGAATCCAGATTTGGCCAAAACATTATATTGTCAGTAGCATGGTGGGTATTAAAATTGAGTAGTTTAGGCAAACATCTTTGAGTATAGACTTCTGCGGTAACCGCTTCGGCCCTAACTCGTCCAACGTACGTCTGTGAAATACCGTTGTCTGATATAGCGCACCACACTAACACTTTGTTTTCAAACTTTTGTTTTCGTTTAAATTTTACATTATATGGACAGGCTTCAAAGTCTCTTTTATAAAAAACCATCATGGCCTTTAATTTCTGAGTTCGAAAAAGTGAAATACTTTTCATCGTCAAGAATAATTTTTATGTTGCCAGCAAAATGAGTACGACGTGAACTTCGACAGCATTGAGGAATTCTTTCTAACTGATTTGGGGAATACTTTTCTTCATTTTTGGAATTTTAAGTTATTTCTCTTCTTTTATCTACAGATTGTGCTAGCATTGACGTGAAAAATGCGTCCAAGTTTTCGTGTTGAAGTTCCAACACAGCACAATAACTCAGGTTGGCGGAAATTACACGCGCATCCCCACTTTTGGATGATTTTTTTGTAGGGATGCTAACGATACTTTAATACTTCTGCACTAATATCGAGTATTTTTGTCATCGATACTTTTTGAGGCATTCCATTGTATCGGTATCGAAAATAATTATATAATTATTGAGGAGTGTAATCAATTGCACAAAATGCTCTGTACGAACCAAACGCGCCTATTTGGCTAAAAGATATCGAGTTGGTACCGGTATCGATATTTTCATTTTCGCATCTCTACCCAAACTTCACATCCGTAAAATCATCCCAAGATCAAATTTTGTGGGAACCATTTTTATACAGGGTGGGCCAATAGTGCGTGGACGGAGGATTGTGGGCTTACTGAAAAATATTTCAAAAATCTGTCACTTGATCATGGTAGGGACCCTTAAGGGCTATAACGTAAAAATATTTTCACTTAAATTTTGACGTTTATACAGGGTGATTCATATCAAAGTTATAGTTTTTTGAATGGAACCCCCTATATATTATTGCATATTTGGATTCCTTGGTCAATTCTAGTGTGACCTTATGTATCACACATGGAACTTTAAATGAACCGTTTGGACGGAAATCACCATTTTTGGTATAAGTAGGTATCAGAAAAAAATTGAATATCGCAGCGATTATAAAACTTAGAAGGCCGTGACTTTGCGGTACAACTAAGCATGAAATGCGTCACCTTAGGTCAGAGGAATAAATTTGAATTCTTTTTGCGCTTGGAGAAATCAGTAGATTAATTAAGGAAACTTCAATCACAGATAACTTGATTTTTTCAAATAAGAATGCCTATTTTGGTTTAAAGAATCAAATGTAAAATTTGATTACCTTTCTAACGATATAGCATTCTCGATATCAATCTTTTTTAGTTTTCATTTTATTTCAAATTTTTAGTCAAATCGGTGTTTTTCAATTTTGCTGCATGCAAGCAACCTAGCAGGCCATGAAAAATAAACAAAAGCTCGTTAATATGGAAGAAACCAAATAACTTAGTAGAAAGATGCAAACTAAATAGAGCAACGAGGCAAGATTATGAAAATTCCTTACAACATATTAGCTCTAACCAGAAACAATAGCGGTAACAAGAACGCTCATTTTTCACAGCCTACTAGCTATTAGCCAATTTCCAAAGTCAGTAAAAAAATATTTAATCAAAGGAAAACTACTACTGATTGTTGCTGGCAGTAGAATATCTATGTCTTTTGAATAAATTTTCACATTTAATGCTATAAAAAAGTAGCCATTTCCGTAAGTCAAAACTAATGATACCTCTGACTGGAACCCTTCAAATTCTTCAGTAGGTACTTCTACTTATTAGCAAAATTGCGGAGAGTGAAACTTGATTTGCAGTCTGTTTGAATTGTAAAATATAATTTAGTTCGCAGAAAACTACATGAAAAAACACAATTACAACATAGCGTAATTAAAAAATTCTAGCATTATTTCAATAGATGTTCAGAATGCTCCAGTTGGAGATATCCTCACTTTTGACTTAACTAAACGGAAATGACTAATTTTTTTATCCCATTAAATGTGAAATTTCATTCTAAAGATGTTAGACTGTAAGCAAAAATCGCTGGTACTTTTCCTTTTGTTTCAAAATTTTTAATCATTTTGGAAGGTTGTCAAGCTCTTGTAGACATCAATAGCTAGTATGCTGTGGAAAACAAACACTTCTGTCATAGCCCAGCTACTGATTGACATTAGATATCTTGCGGCTGTTGTATCCGGTTAGAGCTAATTCATTTTAAGGAATTTTCATAATCTTGCCTCGTTGCTCTAGTTAGTTTGCATTTTTCTACTAAGTTAGTTGGTTTCTTCCATATTAACGAGCTTTTGTTTATTTTTCATGGCCTGCTAGGCTGCTTGCACGCAGGAAAATTGAAAAACACCGATTTGACAGAAAATTTGCAATAAAATGAAAACTAAAAAAGACTGATATCGAGAATGCTATATCGTTAGAAAGGCAATCAAATTTTACATTTGTTCCTTTAAACCAAAATAGGTATTCCCATTTGAAAAAATCAAGTTATCCGTGATTGAAGTTTCCTTAATTAATCTACTGATTTCTCCAAGTGCAAAAAGAATTCAAATTTAGCCCTCTGACCTAAGGTGACGCATTCCATGCTTAGTCGTACCGCAAAGTCACGGCCTTCCTAGTTTTATAATCGCTGCGATATTCAATTTTTTTCTGATACCTACTTATACCAAAAATGGTTATTTGCGCCTAAACGGTTCGTCTTAAGTTCCATGGGTGATACATAAAGTCACACTAGAATTAACCAAGGAATCCAAATATGCAATAATATATAGAGGGTTCCATTAAAAAAAATGTAAGTTTGATATGAATCACCCTGTATGAACGTCAAAATTTGAGTGAGAATATTTTTACATTATAGCCCTTAAGGGTCCCTACCATGATCAATTGACAGATTTTTGAAATATTTTTTAGTAAGCCCACAATCCTCCGTCCACGCACTATTGGCCCACCCTGTATAGGAAATCCCCAGAGATATTATGCTGGTTGTTTATTATGCTGTGATGGTACCATAAAATATTCAAGGGAGTATACGCGTACGCCAATGGTTTTCAAAACAAGATAACCTCACTTTTATCAGTATCATTAACATTTTTAATCATGGCTGCCTCCAAATCACTCTCCTTACTCAGCACGGTACAATAACATTTTTTTTTTTCGAAAATAAATGCCGAAGGATCATTTGCAATTGATGAGGCTGTTAAGGATGGCGCTTCGCCTGGGTGGTCTCACACCTACTCGTCACTTGTACTCGCTATCATGATCCTTGTTCGCAACCAGAAAGATAATAAAAGTTTCCAATTGCAGGCATCAATGACCCGCAGTGCATTCCTGTAATGAATGGGACGAGCCATCATTTTATGATAGTCTACGACTACACTCTATAGGTGCATATGAAGAAAGAGAGGTTTTTTTCTTGTTACTATTCTACAGGGTTATTCACGTTATTCGACACGGAGCATTATGGCTAAAGTATTTGATAAACAAGAAAATAATAATTTGCGATGGATAGGGACTCATAAAGGCTACATTTTAAAAATATTTTCATGTTATACAGGGTGTCCCAAATGCACGAAATGTATCAAAGTTATGTTTTTTTAAATGGAACACCCCATATATTATTGCATATTCAGATTCCTTGGTGAATTCTAGTGTGACTTTATGTATCATACATGGGACCTAAAGCGAACCGTTTAGGTGTAAATCACCATTTTCGGTATAAGTAGATATCAGGAAAAAATTGAATATCGCAGAGACTATAAAATATGGAAGGCTCTGACTTTGCCGTATTACTAAGCATAAAATGCGTCAGCTTTGACGAGACTTGCCAAATTTAAATTACGTTTATGCTTGGAGAAGTCGGTCGATGAATTAAGGAAACTTCGATCAGCGATAACTTGATTTTTTTAAATGGGAGTGCCTAATTTTTTTTTATCCGGTTAAACGTAGAATTTGATAAGCTTTCTAATGATATAAGGTTGTGAATACCAATCTCTGGTAGTTTTCATTTAATTTCAAATGTTCAAACAAATCGGCGATTTTCAACTTTCCTACCTATAAGCAACGTAGCAGGCCATGACATATAAACAAAAACCTGTTCAGGCAGAAGAAAACAACTAACTTAGCTGAAAAATCCACACTAACTAGACTAAAGGTACAAAATTATAAAAATTCCTTTCAACAAATCAACTCTCCCAGAAACAACTGCGATAACATCTCTAAGGTCAAAGAGAAGCTGGAGTATGGCAGTAATAGATATTTTTTACAGTCTACTGGCTACCGCAATTTACTAGAGGTTAAAGATTTCCAAGACAATTAAAAACCCTGATATGAAACAGAAACAACTAGCGACTGTTGCTCCAGCACGCAACCATCAATCACATGTAATGGTGTAAAAAAATACTAATTTGCGTCGAAGTCGATACCTCTGACTGGAGCCCTTCTATTTTTCAATATCCATTAGCAATATTTCAAAAAAAGAATGCTGACAAATCAGATTTAAATTTTCTGTCATTTAAGTTATGTTTTATAATTTGAACAAATTTTAATTCATTCTTCATTTTCTGCGACCTTGCTAATAGGTACTGAAGAGTTTTCAGAATTCCAGTCAGAGGTACCTTTGACTTGAGTTTTGACAGAATTGCATACTTTTTTATATCATTAAATGTGAAACTTTATTATGAAAATAATAAACTGCTTACAACATTTTCTAGTAGTTTTTATTTTATTTCAAAAATTTTAATGGTTTTGGAAAAAGCCAATCTATAGTACATTGAAGTAGCTAGTAGGCCGTGAAAAAATCCTTTTCTGTCATACTCCAGCTTCTTTTTGACCAAAGATATATTACCGCCGTTGTTTCTGGTTAGACTTTTGTTTGTTGTGAGTAATTTTTATAATCTTGTTCCTTTAGTCTAGTTCGTGTGGATTTTTCAGCTAAGTTAGTTGTTTTCCTCTACTTGAACAGGTTTTTGTTTATATGTCATGGCCTGCTACGTTGCTTATAGGTAGGAAAGTTGAAAATCGCCGATTTGTTTGAGCATTTGAAATTAAATGAAAACTACCAGAGATTGGTATTCACAACCTTATATCATTAGAAAGCTTATCAAATTCTACGTTTAACCGGATAAAAAAAATTAGGCACTCCCATTTAAAAAAAATCAAGTTATCGCTGATCGAAGTTTCCTTAATTCATCGACCGACTTCTCCAAGCATAAACGTAATTTAAATTTGGGCAGTCTCGTCAAAGCTGACGCATTTTATGCTTAGTAACACGGCAAAGTCACAGCCTTCCATATTTTATAATCTCTGCGATATTCAATTTTTTCCTGATATCTACTGATACCGAAAATGGTGATTTACACCTAAACGGTTCGCTTTAGGTCCCATGTATGATACATAAATCTGAGTATGCAATAATATACGGGGTGTTCCATTTAAAAAAACATAACTTTGATAAATTTCGTGGTTTTGGGACACCCTGTATAACATGAAAATATTTTTAAAATGTACCCTTTATGGGTCTCTATCCATCCCAAATTATTATTTTCTTTTTTATCAAATACTTTAGCCATAATGCTCCGTGTCGAATAACGTGAATAACCCTGTATATTGTTACTTTCAACCCATATTTATATTGTAGCAAGCTCTGAAGAAGGAAATAAACATTTCCGAAAGCTTAGCATGAACAAATAGTTTCATTTTCTTCATTGGCCTCACCATTTTTGCTACGCCTGCAACCCCAAGATTGAAGCCTGTACATATGAAGAAATGCCAGTGAAAGCGAATCACTACAAACCATTATCTCGAAATCAAAAGGTTTTTTAGATTCCACAAGCATATGTTCCAGCTTAACCCAGTAGGAAAATCTCTGATCAGATGACCGAAAGACTTTTAATTGCATAGAACTGGCAATTTAAGTGGGAACAGGTTTTCAAAAACAACTCATAACATAAAGCTCTCCTAGTTCTATCTCTCCTAAGTTCATTTAAGGACTCTAAAAACATCTATAAAATAACGACATGAAAACTGCAACCATATTTGTAATTACCACCTTCAAATGATCCAAAACACTAGGTTTCATTTCAATAGAAAGTCAGATACAGTTTTTTTTGATTTTTTAGGCCAATCTGATGATTTGAAAGACCTGAATTTTTCGTCAAATGAGACTGAAACTCAAAACTGTGACCGGATTTATAATCAGCACCCTCAAATTATCCAAAAACAGAGGTTTCATTTTAATAGAAAGCTAAATAAAGATTTTCGATTATTTATAGGCAAACCTGAAGATCTGGAAGATCTGAAATTTTTGGTTTTTGTCAAACGCAACTGAAACTAAATCATTACAAGTCATTATGTCTAAGACTAAGACATGAGATTTTTTTGATCCAGCAAGCATATGTCCCTAGCTCAACTTAGCGTGAAAATAGATGGTCAGCTAGAACTGACAACTTAAGTGGGAGCAGGTTTTCAAAAACAGCTCATAACATAAGGCTCTCCTAAGGTTTATTTCAGGACTCTCAAAACAGCTATAACATTACGTCATGCCTCACCAGTTTAGCTAGTTCAAAACCGCGACCGGATTTATAATCAGCATCCTAAAAGCCAAATAAAGATTTTCGATTTTTCAGGGAAACCTGAAAAAGATCTGAAAGGAGTAAAATTTTTGATTTTCGTCAAATGAGACTGAAACTCAATACGGGAACCGGATTTGAAATCAGCAACCTCAAATTATCCAAAACGTGAGATTTCATCTTAATCTAAAGCCAAATAAAGATTTTCGATCTTTTAGGCAAACCTGAAGATGTGAAAGATCTGAAATTTTTGATTTTGGTCAAACGAGACAAAACCTCAAAACTGCGACCCCGATTTATAATCAGCACCCTTAAATTATTCAAAACGCAAGATTTCATCTTCATAGAAAGTCAAATAAAGATTTTCGATTTTTTTGGCAAACCTGAAGATGTAAAAGATCTGAAAATTTTGATTTTGGTCAAACGAGACCAAACCTCAAAACTGCGACCCGATTTATAATCAGCACCCTCAAATTATTCAAAACGCAAGGTTTCGTCTTCATAGAAAGTCAAATAAAGATTTTCGATTTTTTAGGCAAACCTGAAGATGTAAAAGATCTGAAAATTTTGATTTTGGTCAAACGAGACCAAACCTCAAAACTGCGATCCGATTTATATTCAGCACTCTTACATTATTCAAAACGCAAGGTTTCATCTTCATAGAAAGTCAAATAAAGATTTTCGATTTTTTTGGCAAACCTGAAGATGTAAAAGATCTGAAAATTTTGATTTTGGTCAAACGAGACCAAACCTCAAAACTGCGACCCGATTTATAATCAGCACCCTCAAATTATTCAAAACGCAAGGTTTCATCTTCATAGAAAGTCAAATAAAGATTTTCGATTTTTTAGGCAAACCTGAAGATGTGAAAGATCTGAAATTTTTGATTTTGGTCAAACGAGACTAAATCTCAAAACTGCGACCCGATTCATAATCAGCACCCTCAAATTATTCAAAATGCAAGGTTTCATCTTCATAGAAAGTCAAATAAAGATTTTCGATTTTTTAGGCAAACCTGAAGATGTAAATTTTTGTTTAACCAATAAGGGTTTTCGATTGAAGATTGAAAGACTTGAAATTTTAGGATTTGCTCAAAGAAAGCACTCCTACAGCTATCTTCTGGCATGGAGCTTAGATAAATAGTTACCCGAGTCTACATAC